>BFEA01000092.1:2603628-2613804 GCA_003427395.1 Chara braunii
TCCTACTGATTACTGATAGGAGTGCTGATAAGAGCATCCACTCCTACCAGCATCACCAGGGGCTCCAATCTATTGGTGGGGAGCTGCACCTGCTGGAAAGCGGGTCCAGCGTCCCTTGACATATAATGTTGAGCAATAGAAACCAAAGATGTTGGGAATCGGGCCCAGCGTCCCCTGTACCTCTTCACCCTCATCTGAGTGGCGCCAGATTTCCCATCATATACCTGGTACTAAATTTGAATAGCTAATTCTGACAAAAGTGATGACAATTGTTCTAACATACCCAACCGAAGAATAATTTGGTAAAAAACCTTTTTCAGGGCTCCAGATACTGCCCCAGGAAGAAAGCAAAGATGCCCCTTCCAGACCATACCAAGAGCTTGGAACTAGAGCAGAAGCAGGGGGAGGGAAGGGATCAGGAAAATCTGAAAAAGGGCGCATAGGTACTGCAGCCTCAATGGTGGTCCAATCATAAAAAACCAATTTATAGTCTCTTTTGAGCCCAATATTATCATCATTTATTGCCCCACTCCAAACAATACTCCCTATTCTCCTTCCCTGGTTTCCGCCCAGCCATTTACTTGTGAATTTTCGAAAATGATTCTGAATTTCAGTTTTATCTGATAAAAATTTAACTTTTATTTTTATATAATCCCACCTTATCAAAATGTCAGTTTGAATTTGTTGTTTAATACTATCTGTGAAATCTGGGCCATCTAGCTTAGCCCCTTCCCATTCGTACGTGCATCTCCTCATCCAAATAACCCACATCACCGCTCGTCTCCCAATTCGGAACAGATTATCCACAAATTCCTCATTTCCTTCTACTAATTCTGGATCCGGGCTCCAAGTTTCTAGAAGGATAAATTTCCATCCCCATGGCCATTTGACTTGTGGGACAAGTTGTGACCAGATACGGTCCCACCACCTCCAAAGCCATATTGAACACGGGCACTGCATTAAGATATGCTCTATGGTTTCTGGAGATATTCTACTGGGGAAAGCAGATTTACAAAGTTTACACCATCTTGCCGCTAATCCTTTCTGCTCTAAGGAAGATCTGTCAATGAGCCAATCATTGGTTGGAAGACATCTATGTTCAATTTGCCATTGGAGAGAAGATGATTTTGCTGGTTTGTCTTTGACTGTATTAAACCAGCGAACCGATCTCAACTCCTCCTTACTTATACTAAGATGTTTCATCCATCTAGCAGAGACCTTATCTTTTAGATTGATTCTGGGACGCAGCACACGGTACGCTGATTTGACTTTGAGTGAGTGGATATTTCTCATAAATGATCTATTGTGGCTACCTTTTTTCGTCCCTGAGCTCCATACCCAGTTAGCTGGGTCAAGAGGGAGTTCCGAGATGGGACAGTCTGGTTTGAAGGCTACCCAGGAGTTCTTACTCCTGAAAACCCTGATTCTGAAGATCTGTTGGTCCTGGACCCATCTCGTTTCCCCTTGACCTATCTGGATTGCAATATTGGTTGAGGACGAAGAAAATATCTGTAATAGAAACCTTTCATTTTGATCTTTGTCAAGAATTATACCGATTTCCTTGGGTTGGGCCTTGAGAGCTACCCAATCATTCGGAAGAAATTTAGGGTCTCCCCTGAGAATACGAATCCATTCAAGAGGGATGAGTTCAATTATCTTCTCCAGAGATTCCAACTGATGATGACAGTACCTTAGCTTCCCCTTAAGATTAGGTAGAGTTATCCAATCCTTGGTATCTTTATCCCATATGTCCTTTATCCTTATGACACCATTCCTAACCCATCCCTTCCAAGGAGAGTGCATACAGTGGAGAACATAACCCTGAGAATCTCGAATCCATCTGTTGTCAAATAGGGGCTGCTGACACACTTCTTCCCATCGTTCTGGCGATAACTTATCAGTAAGGGGAAGTTGTCTCCAGGTTTTTAACATAGAGACCCAAAATAGGTCATTCTTTAAGTCTTGTCTGACAGCTTTCCTACTTGAAATCGTGGATGTTGTTGATGGTTTAGAGATCCCCCTAGGAATGGTCCAGGAATTGTTCTCCAACTAAGTTAACGGGTCAATTTCCTCTTCTGTAGGAGGGGCTAGGCGTTTAATTTGTTCCAAAGCTAAAGGTACCCATGGAGTCTGTGGGATGAATAATAAGCGTTGAAGCCATTGAATTGAGAGAGCCTTGACCTGGGTTGAAGGATCAAGAATCCCCAAGCCACCCCAAGCTTTTAGTTGGATAATAGATTGTCAAGCTACCCGGCTGATGACGCCATTGTGCTCATGATTTCCCCTCCATAAAAAGGCAGTTAGTTGACGTTGAAGAGATTTAAGGAAATCTTTGTCCATAGCCCAAATCCCTGACTTGTACCAAATAGATGCCAGAATGACATTGTTAATGATCATCGATCTCCCAAAAATAGAGGTATGTTTATTTTTTCATGCTTCCATTTTTGCTTGAGCTGGTTGGGATATCCATTCATTATGATTCTTAGGTTTCCCTTCAGCAGAAAGAGAAATTCCTAACACCCTTATAGGGGTATCCAAAGCCAACCATTTATCCTTGGTAATTCTGGAGGTCTTCCTTCTTGATGATCAATCCACCAACCAGTTGTTTTATTACCCCAGTTGACTTTCATATCAGAGAGGCGACAAAACCTATCCATCAAATTTTGAATTTTTACCATGTTCTCATGAGTAGCATCAACCATAAGGGAAAGATCATCAGCAAATAGAGAGCAAACTGGGATTGCATCCTGTGGTATACTAGTGACCTGTATTCGGCGAATATCCTTATGATGACGCAGATTAGATGTCAAAGCCTCCATGATAATGACAAAGAGAAAAGGCGCCAACGGATCCCTTTGACGAACATATCTTTCTAGTGGAATATGGGGTGCCACATTATTATTAACCATAACCCTCGTAGTAGCATTCTGGTGAAGGATTCTCACCCATCTTCTAAAATTTGGACAAAAATTCATCTTTTCCAAACACTTATCCAAAAAAAAACAATCCACATGGTCATAGGCTTTTTCAAAATCAATAAAAATAAAAGCCGCATTGTGTTTAGATTGGCGAGATATTTTAAGGAGTTCATTCACCAGAAGAATATTATCCTGAATATTTCTGCCCGTTATAAATCCAGTCTGGGATGGGTGAATGATTTCTAGAATTATCATGGACATTCTATCTGCTAATGTTTTAGCTATGAGTTTATATACCACGGTGAGAAGGGTTATTGACCGATAATTCCTTATGTTTGACTTATCTCCTTTCTTATACAGGAGGGTAAGTATTCCCTGACCAACAAATTCTCCCATTTCTCTCGAATCCCATACAGCCTGATAATAACCATAAGATCCTCTGACATGAAATCCCATGTTGATTCTCAAAATTTCTTTGGGAGTCCATCTATACCCGGGGATTTGTCTTCATCCATAAGTAAGAGGGTCTTCCAGACTTCCTCTTTAGCAATAGGTTTTTCCATCAATGTCTTTTGTTCCTCTGTTAGAGATTTATTTAAAGGCTCAAGAAATTATTCCATTTTTAGTAATCGTTGATCTCTAGGAATATGTTTGTTTTGCGAAGTGAAGAGAGATTTGAAAAAATCCCCAGCTATCTTAGAGCAAGCAACTGTCGATGTGACCATACTTTTATTAGGGTCAGCCGGGTCTTCTAAGACCTCAATTATAGTTCTCCCTGTCCTAGCTCTGGCCATGGTAAAAAACCTAGCATCCATTGAACCCTCCACATTCTGAATTCTGAGTTTCCCCCTTATTCTTAGTCCTTGTCATCTATATTCCATATGGGTGAGGAGTTGATCTTCCAGATTTTGAAGTTCCTCTGCTATTGACTCCAAGACTTCTTGTTCAACTGAATTTCTTTCTTTAATCTGCACATCTTGAATTCTAGTATGAAGGTTAGTTTCATTTGAATGTTTTTCTTTTGCTAATACTTTAGAATATTCATTGCATTTACGGCCTAGAAAAGCGAGACCGTTATTGAACCACTTAATGTCATTATGGAGACGCCTTCTTTGGTCTCTCCAAAAATCCCAAACATCCCGAAGATAATTAATGAAACACTCCATCCTGAGATGTGAGGTATTGAGGTGATAGAAACCTCTCCCTTGGTCTGACTTTTTCCTAAAAGATAAGATTGCTACATACATAGCATGATCCAAACCAGGAAACGGACTTTTTAGGAAAATCTCAGCCAACTGGAGTGCTCTCTGCAGCTCTTCAACCATCAGGATCAGGTCTATACGTGACTTTGAATTGCCGTTTGCCATGCCCTTCCTAAAACACAAAAAGGATTTTGTCCCTGGGTTTAATCTCCTATAGGAGTCAAAACGGTTAAGCGATTGACATAGATATGAAATTATTCTTTCATCCTGTGACATATATGATGGGCATGGAGAAGGGGGACGCCATCTATCTAAATTATGATCTGGGGCCGCATTAAAATCCCCTGCTATGATTAAGGGAATGCCTACTGGTAGGCGAGGAATAATGTTTCCAA
Source organism: Chara braunii (assembly GCA_003427395.1). Classification (NCBI taxonomy): domain Eukaryota; kingdom Viridiplantae; phylum Streptophyta; class Charophyceae; order Charales; family Characeae; genus Chara; species Chara braunii. Next base: position 2,608,144 of record BFEA01000092.1, read on the forward strand.
AGAAAGTTTGTCTTTCCCTTAACTCATTTRRCCCATACACACATAGGATCYCTACAATCTCTAATTCYAKCATTGCCAACACATACACCCACCTCCCCTGTTCCCTGTCTGCCACAGAGTAGGCTATGTCTGCTCTAGAGTGTGGGGGAACCCAAATAGCCACCCCAGAGCTCCCTGGAGTAATTGCATGCGCTCTATAGGATTGGTGAGGCCATATCTGTTTATGAAGATAATTATGCATATCTGAATCCATCAAGTGAGTTTCCTAAATGTATATAACATCCGGCCACTCCTTACCATCAATGCCCTTTAATTGGTCAAAGATCGCTTGTCTTTTGCTTAGTTTAGCAGAGGCCAACCCATTCACATTAAAAGATCTTAGGTCTAAGTCTGCATGCCTTTTAAGCAATTTCCATTCTTTATCTTTGTTATACAAAGCATCAATAATTTTAATTCCTTCCATTCCTTCCATTAAATTCCTCAGCGATCTAGTGGACCATACAGATATGAGAAGAAGGTTGTTCTACCTACAAGATATTCCATTGGCCTGAATCCAGCACCCCCCCCTTCTCTATAATGCCATGCTTGAGCACCCTAGCCAGAAGGACTCCCACATCCTCCTCTGACCAAAAAAACCCAGCCTTGATTTTGAGTATCTGAACTTCTTTGAGAGCCTCCTGTCCAAACCATCAGGATTCTAGCACCAATATCAGGATAAGATCTAAATCCCAGTTGAACAGGCTAACTTAGGGTCTCGTTAGACACTCCTAAAAAAATCCTAAAATTTTTAGGAGGACTCCTAAAGGATTTTTAGGATTTCGGGCGGCGTTGTTACACGCAATCCTAAAAATCATTTTTCAGGATTCGTCCTAAAAGGTCTCCCGCGGCCGGTTTTCATATGCGTATACGCAGCCGCGTCGCCAATGTACGTCCATTTCTGCCAATGTCCGTCCAATCGCCACCAACGGCTACCGTTCGTGGCCGTTGCCCGCGTCAACCCGCAGAAACTCTCCGATGTCCGACCACTGACCCGACGAACCGCTTCTGCACCAGCAACTCCGTGTCGACGGTGCCATGCACGCGACGCAACGAGTCCGTGAAACGCGGGAATCCTAAATTTTTCAGTAGGTCGGGGGCTATTGGAAAATTTAGGACGACTTTGCCTCGGGAATCCTAAATCCTTTAGGACTCGTCCTAACGCCGTTTTCACATTTTCGATCTCAAAATTGGATTTAGGATTGCGTGCAACCAAGATGCAATCCTAAAAACAGGCACTTTTAGGAGTGTCTAACGAGACCCTTAGGCAGGGGTGAAGGATGGTACATCCTTTCTATTGGAAGTAATCAATGTCGTCCTTCGATCCTCCACACCTTAAGGGGGAGGAGCGTGAGTGAGTAATTATTGTAATCCCTTCTGACTTGCCGGTGGAATAGGAACTGGACTGACGCTCCCCAGAATGGACAAGGAGCCGGTACCATAAGATCCCGTTTGAAAAAAAAAAAAAAAAAAAAAAAGGAGGCAGCAATCACGGCAAAAGCTCCTGTGGCTCCGTCCCCAACAGAAGACAAAAATTCAGGACCTGAGCCCCAATCAAACCGAGGCGGGGGAGAAAACAGAACGCACGGACCTCGAGACTCGCGGTCATTGAAGCCCAAACAAAAAAGCTGAAGAAGGTCAATGCCGCTTATGAGCCAGAATTTACTTCCCTGCAGCACATCGCAGGTGGAAAAGCTCCACATGTGTTGGATGCACCCAGGCCGCCAGATTGACCATGATGGGAATGTGTCCACTGATAGCGGCGCAGTATGTTGAGGAGATAGGTGAGGGGCAAGTTACTGATTTATCCTTCACAATCCAACAATTTGAAGAAGGACAAAATCTAGTCTCAGTAATTCCTGAAAAGATTACTAATGCCTTCCCACTGGGAGTTTACAAAACTGAAGAACTGAGGAGTCTACTGGCAGCCTGGCACACAGGAGACAGGCTCGCATCATGACCAGCAAGAGACTCCCGTGCGGCGCACGACGTGTGCGGGGAACGACCGTCCCCCCCCTCAGAAAAAAAGAAGGCCAGGGTCAAAACGATGCGTTTGAGGCCCCCTGCCAAAATTATAAGCGAGATGAAAAAAAAAATTACAGGAGTACTGACTCACCTTGCGCCTCTCCTTTATGTCTCCTCCTCCCTTCTCCTTTTCGTCTCCTCCCTTTCCTCCTCCTCCTCCTCCTGTTCATCCTCCTCCTGCCCTTCCTCCTCCTCCTTGTCTCCTCCTCCTCCTCGTACTTCCTCATCTTCCATGCCTCCTCGTGTCCTCCCCTTCCTCGCCGTCCATGTTTCCTCCTCCTCCCACTCATCCTCCTCCTCCTGCCCTTCCTCTTTTCCCTCCGTCCATCTCTTCTCCTCCCCCATCTCGACGATGACTCCTCGTCGTCCTCGCTATCCTCGTCGTCCTCCTCGTCCACATCCTCCTCCTCCTCTCATATCCCCCTCTCCTCACCATATCCCCATCTTCCTGTCATACGGCCCCCCGTTCCCCCTCCTAAAAAAAAGATGGGAAAATTTTCGAAATGCCCCTGAAGTTTGCATTTATTTGTGGCGTGCCCCTGTAAAGGCCGACTTACCCTGTTATGCCCCTCGGGCCTGATGAAATTTTCCGCAGCCCCCTGTCAGCATGGGCGTAACTTTCCAATATGCCCTTACTGGACCGCTGGTGACGTTTCGTCGGTCTGTCCTTGAAATGCCCTCACGAGGGGCACACATCTTTTTGTGATGCCCTTGCAGCAGTGGGGACAGGAATTCGAACTCGAAAATGGTAGGTATTTCATGTGCCGCCAGGGAAAATGGTGCCGCAGTCAGTCTTCAAGTTTGCCGCGCCATGGATCGCTGCTCCCTCCTCCTCCACCCATGCTCATCGCCCTCCTCCCTCCTCCTCCATCCATGGTCGTCACTCTCCTCTCTTCTCCTCCAGCCTCCATCCTCTATCCTCGTCCATCGCCGTAGTCCTTGTCATCCCTACTCCTCTTCCCTCCTCTTCCCTCGTTCTCCCTCCTCCAACTTTCTCCACGTCAACCCTCCCTCTCCTCCTCCTCCTCGATTGTCGGCTCCTAACCATCACCATGGCCGTCTTCTTGTCCTCATCGCTCGTGCACGCGCGCGCGCACGCGCGTGTGTGTGTGTGTGTGTGTGTGTGTGTGTGTGTGTGTGTGTGTGTTCACATCATCTTTTCGTTTACTTGTTGGTTGGACAGGTGGTATATGATGACGAATCGAAGGTGTTTGTCACTCGTTTGTTAGTCATTTGGTGTGTGTGTGTGTGATCTTTTGGTTTACTCGTTTGTTGGACAGGTGGTATATGATGACGAATAGAATGTCCTCCCTACTCCTCTTCCCTCCTCTTCCCTCGTATGGACTGCGAGTGTCAACAACGGCGACAGGGGCTTGCTGGAAAGATGGACGGTACAGGTAAGGGCATATGGGAAACTTTTCTGGTGGTTCTCAACAGGCAGTCGGTAGGGGCACACTGAAAATTTGGTACCGGTACGGGTAGGGGCATATGAAACATGTTTGAGGCCCAAACGACGCCAGGGGTTTTCTGGAAACATCATTGGTCGTCAGAGGGGCGCGACAAGGTAAGTCGGCCGTCAGAGGGGCACACCGCAACGCCAACTTCAGGGGCATTTCGAAAAATTTCCCAAAAAAGATAAAATAATAAAAATAAAAATAAAAATAAAAAACCTGCACGATTCCGCACAGGCACCCCCCGCACAGAACTCCGCACAAATGTGCGGCTCGTGCGGTTGCAAGTATGTCACAAACCAATTGAACAGATCATCAATTTCAACTAATACATAAGGAAGGGACGGAGCTTTCACAAACTGAACGACTCTCTTTTACTAAGTCAAGAATTCCAGGAGAATACCATAAAGGCCTGGCAATTTTTTTTTTTGAAAGGAGTCCTGGGGTGAGGACAAAAATATCATGGAAGCAGAAATACGGGCAGTATGGAAGAGGGTGCTTACAAAATGGGACAAAGAACGGGACCCTTTGAAGAGGAACCAAATACAAAAGTTTTGAAGAGGAATGGCTGAAGGAGGGACAGATAGCGCAGGTACACGAACGGATTTTGAATTTTGGGAATCGGTGTAAACGGGACTCAGAAAGGCCAGGGCAGGAAGACGAAGAGGAAGATTACTTGGAAAATGAGTCGTGATATTGGGAAGTCCTTCAACAGCAAGCAAACAGATGGGAGCATCATTAGAGGTAGAGACCACCAGGCAATTTGGTCCCAGGAGGGGGAGGGCGTGGAAGGTTTGGTTAATGGGAGGACCAGAAACCAGAACTTCCAAAAGGATGCAGAGCAGCATTAGAATGGATGCTGGTAGGGCATACAAGAAAAGCAACACTAGCTTAGGCAGTGGTGAGGGGAGGTGCATCCTTCCGAGGGGAAGTAATCTATGCCGCCCACTCGGATCTTTCAACCATAATGGGGAGATGCCTCGGAGTGTGTTCTACATTGTATAATCTTACTTGCCGGTGAATATGAGCAGGACTGATGCTCCCTAGAATGGACAAGGAGCCGGAGCCGTATGGTTTTGTTTTCTTTTTTTTTCCTTTCTTTAAAAAGATGCAGTTAGTCGCTAAGCAGACCCTTGACCTGGTCATGGTTGACGCTAGGGGATCAAGTACCACTAATAGTTTCAAGGAGGCATCAGCCCAGCTTGCCGATCTTAAGCGAGCACAAGAAGCTTACCCAAAGGAGATGCATGAAAAGCTTAAAGCACCGGTACACCACATATCAGCCTGCGGGTGTCAGCATGGAACCCGCACCACTTCGGAGGCCGCCGATTTTTTTTTTCAACGGCGGGCCTGGCCGCGCGGCGCCTCCGAGTTTTGCTTGTGGCGACAAAAACTTTCTTCAAGGCTGGGGCAGTGTGCTAGCGGTTTAAAGCGAGAGGACCGGGCCTGGAGGGGAAGCTAAAGCGACTCTTTGGAGTTATGGAAGATGACATCCTGCAAACCATGAGGGACGATAAGAGGAAGAATAGAGGTGGAGACAGAGATGACAATGGTGATGGCAATGGAGGTGGGGGTAAGAAGCCCAAGCAAGGAGGAGAAGGTTACAGACTGTGGGAGCACGTACCTTATCGGGATCAGACCAAGATGCACTGAAAGTTTTTCACGCGTTTCATCGTCTAAGTCCTGATCCGGTCCCAAGTCCCATAGCACCATGTACCATAGTCCCATCTGGTAGGTCACGTAGGGCCCGTCCGTACAATAGGACCGGTGGGTTAGTTAACCCGGTAGTCCTAGTTCGTTACTGGTCTGTTGTCTGTCTGTCAGTCCAGTCGCAGCTTAGTCCCAGAAAAATCCGTGAAACTCTGGATGTGTCAGAAGGCGACCATAGCCAACAAGGAGGGGTACCGCTCCTGGAAAGTCCAAGATTGGGGAACTGCAGCAAGTTCAAAAGTACAGCGGCTGCAAAGCGCCAACACGATGTGTATTCTTGCCCATAGCATCAAGCAGTCAGTGAGGCTGGACGGTCTCCAGCGCCATGGCTTAGTAGTGCATGCACGTGCTAGAGAGAGAGAGAGAGAGAGAGAGAGAGAGAGAGAGAGAGAGAGAGAGAGAGAGAGAGAGAGAGAGAGAGAGAGAGAGAGAGAGAGAG
>BFEA01000092.1:2623161-2633799 GCA_003427395.1 Chara braunii
AGCAAATCTTGGCCCTCTTCCGTCTCCTGCCTCCGAGAGTACTGGTGCTTTTATCAACGCCGATCTTCTTGTCCAATACTGCACTCCTCTCGCTTGCTTAAGCCACAATTCTGAATTCATCCCCAACAGCGATGTCCCTTGATAACAACTATACTTTGCTTGTGTTCATGTTCTGCAGGATCAAAACGGTGCGATGGAAAGAAAAATGGTTTGAATGCCAATCAATTTGCAATCTATGAATCAACAGTACGTATGTTCTAAGGGGGATTCCAGGAAAAACTGTTTCTCCTTAAAAAAGACTAACAGCTGGCATATGGTGGTCAGGTTGGTGGTCAGGCCAGGCTGGTGGTCAGGCTGACTCTCTGCCATTCTTGTATTTCGGATTGCTGCCTTCGGGGTCAGGCCCAGTATCCATAATACCAATACCAACCTCCAGAATCGCTGGCCTATTCAACTACACTTAGAGGTAAGGGATGGCTCTCCCTCTCTACACTGAGTCTCATGTACAATATTTCCTCTCTCCTACAGTGCCACTCTGCTCAAGCTCCTGCATATGGAGGGCAAACTCCTTTTGCGGCCGTGGGAGCTTGGCAGTGCTAAGGTCTCCACTGATTAGAGCAAGTCCACGAAATGCGATGCCGATGAGCCCCATCCTTCAGGTGTAGACTACCGGGTGCACTGGAACTTGCCCAGATCGCACCCAGCCAACAACCACACAGGTCTCCGTCTGTTACATGTGCTCCGGAGGTCAGGCCTGTTTTGCAGTCTTCCCTGCTCTTTGCTGGGACAACTAGCTCTGTACTCTCGACCTACCCTACTTGTACCACGTGTACTCTTTAGGCCTATTGACCTGCACTTTCCGATGAACTCTAGCCCTAAGTACCACCGAGACCAAATTTTGGATCTACCTCTGCAGGGCCAACAAACCCTCTGCTACTCTGCCACCCCTCGATGACATAAAAACCTCACCTTGCCTCGCACAAATGCCGAGTGTGTCAGGTGCCACACTTCTTTAAATGCAAAAGAAGGGAATGGAAAATGGTAGAGCCCTACCATACTCGGATTGTATGAAGGGGAGGTATAACCTGAGGAAAGGAGGGAGGAGAGTGTTGCTTCCATGGCATTGAGGAGCAAAAACAATTGATAGCAGGATGGCGCAGTACAAGGAAGGAGGTGAACCCACTTTGGAGGAGGCACAGGAAGATTGGGAGAGGTCTCTTGGGTCCGTTACACACATTTAGATACAGGAGGCTGTTATCTGGGGACCTGCTAACAATTGAAATGGGAGGGTGTACCTGCCTGTGGCTGTATGGTATACATCACTCTTGATGACACAGGTCATGAGTTAAATGGGACGAAAGGACGAAGACAGAAGTTTCGCGCTGGGTCCTTTACATGCAAGGCAGCGGCTGAAGGCAACGACTGGGTCCAAGATGGGGTGCATGCACTGAATTGTTGTTTTTTGAACTTTTTCAGGAAAAAAAGCTACGAGGGATTGTTTTCGAGGTCCAAAAAAATGATTTATTCTTTTTTTTTTTCTTTTTCTTTTTTAATTTGGACCATTTTGGTTCATTTCTCGATTTATGCGTGTCATCCTCGCGCAGGGGCCATGCTAATCTTCTCTGTATCGTTCCAATTTTAACAGATGTCCTGAAGGGCCGAAGGACAAAAAAAATGATTTATTCTACTCTGCAGTGTCTGCACTTTTAACCTTCCGGGAGATTGCGAACCAAAGTGGTTACTCCCTGGCATAAAATGGATGAGGCAGAAGGGCGATGCTGGGCGGCTGGAGCATCCGACAGGATGCCACAGTTCGTTTTTGTGCACATTATCGGATGCTCCAGCTTGTTTTTGTGCATATTATGTCCTCCGCAAGAGCAAAGCCTCACATGATATGCTATTCTTCTTCATTATTGTGCATAAGGTTATGCTTCTCTTTTAAACCAAAAAAGGGAAAAAAAAAAGAGGAAATGCCCAAAATCATCAAAATGTGAAATTGGCTTTTGACAAGGAGAGGAACCGGATGCTCCCCAGGATAGATGGCGATGAGACCATAAGGTCCTGTTTCAATGAGGGGGGGCGGAGGGGGAGGGAGAGTGGGAACGACCAGGAGAAGAACAGCAAACCTTTTTCTGAAGAAGCTGACTGAGATGATTGTCATATGAAGCTACTGCAGCCTCAATCTCGTCAACAAGCTGCCGATGCTCAGCCTGCAGTATACACGTTTAGTCGGCAAGGAAATGCTCAGATTCAAGAAGATTAGGGAAAGGCCAAGTCTCTTTTGACTCTTTTTTTTGAGTCTCTTCCATTCCTCCTCCCCCCCTCACCTACCCTCACACATCACCCCCTCCCAGCCATTTTGTCATTCCCCTCATGGAAATTTGACGTCAGTCTTCCAACCCGCAAGCAAGGCAGTTAAGAGGAGATGGATCCAGTAGGCTCGATCTTTCATTTGGCCCCCAAAGGGTAGCTTCTAGGAAACCCATCCACCTTACAGGTTCACTGTCAGACAGTTGCTAATACTGGCATTCCCTGTTACTGTTACTGTTTGAATTTCGATCAGATATATTTAGACAAAATAAACTGGTTCGTTTGTGGCATTTCCAGCGCGGGTTGTTGCATTCTAGACATTTCGAAAGAAGGTTGGTCAATTCAAGATGTTTGTCCTCAGGTAAGCACATCATGAGAGCCATTGAAGTGATTGTAAGTTGCATGATTTATGTTGATTCACTTGATTACATTCATATCGGTGGCTTCTTGTCCTGATTTGTTTTCCCATTTTAACCACCAAAATGACCAAATGGTATATTACAGTGGACATAGCCACACATGAATTCCTTACAAGGAATGAAACTCGTGACCTTCTGCTCAGGAAGTGGACAATAGACCAAAAGGCTGTGGGTTGCAGTGAAACCGCGAAAGTGACGCCCGTTGAGGAATACTTCACCTCACCCCAGGATGGATTGCTCTGTGGCCTTGTGCATCCAACCACACACACATATGCCGAAGCCACCGCCCAGCTGCTACTGCATGGAGCTTATTTCGTTCATCGCTATATGGACATGGGCACACACAAATTCCAGTCAAGGACTGGAATTTGCGACCTTCTCCTTGGGAAGCTGACACTTAACCAACAAGCTAAGTTGCTTGGGCGAAATTGAAGCTTGGCGAGGAATACTTCACCCCACATCGGCATGGACTGCTCCGCGACCTGTTGTACACAACCACACACAAACGTCCTGCAGTCATCACACAGCTAACGCAAGTAGTTTTTCTGTATTTGTCACTGTATGGACGTAGTGACATACAGATTGCAACGTAGTGACATACAGATTGCACTCAAGGATTCGAACTCGGGACCGCCTACTCAGGAAGAAGACACTGAACCGATACGCTAAGTGGGTTGGGGTGAAAGTGAAGCCTGCTGAGAATTACTTCACCACACCCCAGTAGAGCTGCCTGTGGTATGCACACATCCCACACAGGCCTCTTTGAGGCCCAACACTAGCCTAGGGGGCAGGGTACGAATTTGGGGTGTTGTGTTCGTTTTTTGGGGTCGTCTGCATTCCTTTTCTGAGTTCTTGCCGATGCGTTCTCAGGTATTTGTCTGCCCGCAGTTTGTGTCCGGTCTGGATAGTTCACTGTCTGATTCGGGTTTTCGGACTGGATGCACCGTTCCAGCATTGTGGGGCTGATTCAGGCCCAGCGGCCGTAGGATAGGCCAGGCGCAGTCCCTCCCAGACTGGACCGCGGTTTTTAGGTCCAGCACACGTTTTCCCAGGACCAGGCTTCGGGCCTTCCTCCTGGACCGTCGATTGGCATCCCGATCGGACGATCCAGGATGCAGTCCGACACAGCATCCAGTAGGCCCAGCGCTATATATAGATGTGCCGTCTATTGAATGCATCCCAGCCATGTTTCACGCCGCAAACACTAATAATGCCTTTTTGTCTTGTTTTCTGGCAAACAACCAGATTCTCGGGCATATGGAAGCTCCGAGAGGTCCAGCGGCCTAGCTCAGTTGGTAAGGCACGCAAGTGGCATTCAAGAGGTATTGGGGGCCTCATGTACCTCCCTGGGAAGCTTGGCGGCCGCCACCTAGAGATATGCCGTTGGTCCCCCTGAGTGGCATTGAGCAGAGACTGGTGATGTTCATAGGGGAAGGGGACCGGAGGGGAGGCACAGTGACTGGCCCATCGAAGAAGCTCGGTCCTGATGCTACCGGCTGACCCCTGGCAGGTATCACCCACATGCTGTAGCAGGTATCGCACCTGCCGGTGGGTGCAGCTCCCGCATGTTCCCTCATTGGAGGCTTGAGCATGGATGTGGCTGCTACGGGGTTCCCCGTAATACTATAATGACAATAAAAAAAGACCTGAAAGGCCGTCCTGTCCAGATTCGACAAATTGAATTGGTTGGGCTTAAAGAATTAGCCTATAAAAAAAAAAAAAAAAAAAAGCTCCGAGATTCGTGCTAGGGCCGTTGCTCCTCGGATTCTATTGGAGTGCATGGAAGCTATCTTTCCAGCCGCATACTGTCATAATCTCTCTCTTTTTCTCTGCCCTTTTGACAAAATGACGACATCGTGAAAGGCCGTTGCCCCCCTCCATGCTTCTTTTGGAATGTCTCCACGGTGACTCCCACTAGCAACGAGGATTGGATTGCGGGCCTGAATCTGGACGTGTTTGTGAAGAAGGGCATACGATCGCGATTGATCTGCATTTCTGCATTTATGCTCAAAACCCAACCAGATCCAGGTGCGAAATCCAATCCTCCTTGCTAGTGGGGCCTCACCACAAGTGATTGCTCAGGTCCCATTAGGAAATTGTGCTCCTGAGAACGGCCGTTTCTGGCAGCCTATTTCACAGCAGTTCCTGACAAATTGCCGTTTCTGATGGCCATTTGTCAGTCCATTTGTGAGTCAGAAACAGATCGTTGTGTCCTCCACTGGCGCCCTGAGGGCATAGGGCCTTGCTACACTACTCTAGACTCGTGAAGTTTCGAGAGTGACGCTTGGCTCGACTTCCTCTAGACTGGAACTCATGACAACACCCTTCGAGAGCTGTCAGAAAGCGCTCTCGAGGGGCACTCTCAATTTGTTTAGAGTTCACAGCCTGCAACGCTCAGGTTTTCTAGCGTCCTCGCTCCTACCCCCGCTCCGGCCTCTTCTTTTTGCGAGTGTGCCTCCTGCCGCGACCGTCAGAACGAGCTGGCGCTGTCATGTAGCGCTGTAGAAGCGCTGTCATGTAGCACTGAGAAATTCGTGAGTGCTTCTAGAGTTCTTGAATCTGGAGTAAGTGGAGCGATGCCTCTTTTTTCAAGAGTTCTAGACCTCTGACAGCTCTAGAAGCACTCACAATTTTTTTTGTGGAGTCTCGTGTGGTGGAGCGAGACCCATACTCCCACTAGGACGTTTTCGGCAACACTCTAGACGTGACTGTGGTCAGATTCATCCAGGTCTGGCCGTGATTGAAGACGGTTGCCTCAGATGAATAGAATAAATGTTTCATTCCGCGGTCGCCCTTTGAAAGAAAAGACAGAAAAAGAAAAGAAAGGATGAAACGACTGGACTATTTGGACTCACAGGGGACACACTACACACACACACACAAAAAAAAAAAAAAAGAAGGAAAAATACCCCACCCACCTGTGTGCACGCATGGGAGATAGTAGCGCGTACCCCAGCGCACCTCCCATGCACGTGCAATGCGCGCGGTGCACACGTGCGTGCGAATCACCCATGTGCGCACTGCGCACTGCAAGCACGGTGCACTGCAAGTATGCTATTCATTGTGTGGGACTATTGATGGAGACTATACATTCACAGGGCAATTGATTTGATGTCTCCCACTTCGTCTCCTCCTCACCACCCTCATCTGTGGATGCACATTCAGCATGGCAGCTCTCTTCTGTGTATGCACTACCACGCCACTCATGTGTGCTTGATGATGGATGTGTGCGTGGTTGGTCCTGAGTCATGATGAGCCAGATCTGGGTATATCAGTCTTCCACTGCATTGTTATTGCTCTTTCTCCTTCGGTCGGTTCTTCGGTTCTGCACCATGCCCCACTGATGCTTTTGGGCATGCCATGCACGCATTCCACAGCCGCCACATGGTGTCACCTGCCTTGTCACCACCGTATTCTACCAAGCATAACTCGCAGGAGTATTATTCGAATAACACTCCCTCCAGGAACTCTGGAGAGTTCAAAGTGAATCCCATGGTTAGCCATTTTTGTTGGAACAAAAACGCAAAGCAAGGTGAAAGGACGATTAAAAATTAGGAAAAGAAAAGCTATTCTGAGTCATCGTGCTACCGTCTTCACCCGAATAGAACGCCTGGTAATTATCGCCGTATCTGGGCTGAAAGTTGTGCCAAATACAGCTATAATGACCGGGCGTTCTGTTCGGGTGAAGATGGTAGCCAAATCTTCAATCACAACACAAAAAGGCAAAAATGATTGAAAAATCCCACACAAAAAACTCTGAAATGAAACCTTCAACAACACGAAGGTGAACTTGATAACATCGTGGTTAGCTCAACAACAACGAGATGAAACAACTGGCAGAAAGTTTCAAGATGACAAATGAAGGACCACTTAAATTCAGGAAAGCTTGAACAGGAAATGGGCTATGGTACTACACCTCAAGTGCCTTTCTCCTGCGTATTCGATCATTGACAAGTGGCTTCACCTTCTCTTCAAATTCTTTCATCTTCCGTACCTGTTTCCACATATGCAAACAATATGAACAATTTTAGAGCTGCCAACATTTGAAAAGTTTGTAGGCCGTTGACATTCCAGCTGCGGATTGTCAGTCCTTTGGTCTTCCAGTCCTTGACTGGGTAATGAAGCTGCTGCGTTGTCTGCAGTTGTCTGTTGCAGAATGGGGAGCTGATGAATATTCTTTTTCTTTTAAAAAGAAAGAGAACAAGTGGATGCCCGCCGCGGATGCGGCGGAGGCCATGAACCCCCCCCCAAAAAAATCGACATTGCTAACACCAGGCAAAGTTTAGCCCTTGCCACGGCAAGGTGGCACCATGCAGGCCGGTGACATCAAGATGGTCGGACAGCACTATGTGGGGCGGATCACACCATACAGACCCGTAGGTGCAATCTGGCCGGGGTTATACTTTGTGGGGATATAGCTTGGGGAAGAGCATATGAAAGCTTCTGGCTCCGAATGTCTGAGCCTGAGAGCGACAGGAGTCTCCGGGGCACAGGGTGTGTGTATGCACTTTTATGATGCTTTATCACTAAACCATAGATTACTAATTTAGTATATGTCGGGAAGACAACCCGTCCAATAAAGGAAAGGTGGGCTGAAGACTGCCATGCTGTTAGGGGCACTAGTAAACAGCACGTGCATGTTTGGCTGCGGAAGGTTGGGTTAGAGAATTATGTACCGATACCTATCTGGTTTGGGAAAGACGCAGTGATTGGTTGTAGGGAGCGGAAAATAATCTTGAGTCACAATCCAGGTTCATATGAAGGGGATGAAACTGAAGACGAAGCCTTGAAGGAGCCCACGGGAGGAAGAAAGTGGCTGATAGACCGCCTCCGGTGGCCATTTCGGTGCCTGTATTGTTTGACTGTCCTGTTTTGAGTGTGAGGCAGGAACCAGACTTCCTTCAGATCCTTAAGCTTTTGGTGAAGGAGAAGCAAAGGAGTGGAGTGTGTGTGAGTAATAATCAGGGGTGCAGATGGTTGAGTGCCTGGAGGCTGGTATCCTTGCTCTTTGGCTTTTCAAAGATTAAAATTAATGATGAAAAGTGCTTGGTTAAAGATGGTGAGCCTGGGATTGAGAAAGGTGGGTGTTGGTCTATTACTGAGTTATACCAGACAAAGACGAGGACTGACCTTTTGAAAGCTCGCCTTATTGCACTGCTACTGGCGCCATGGAAAAGGAGGGATCTGTTTGCCTGCACACTTGAGGAACTCACCGATCTTAAAATGGGGTGAAAACAGTTCAAAACACTCAATCAACCGCGCGGTCGACAAATTGCTCGTGGACTCCTGACAAACGTCTTTAAGAAGAAATTTGGCCTGAACCCTCGGATGAATGTGGTTCTTAAAATTCCTTTTTGCACTACTGTTGATAAGTGCAAAGTTCAAAGTAATATGAAAGCATGGATAAGGCAGGAAATCCTACCAGTATCGCTACCTGACTTGTACGCAAGGAGAACAAAAGCTGTGTAGCTGAAAGCCAACACAGTTGGGGATCTTCTGCATAACCAGAAGTCCTTTGCTCAGATGCGGGAGTTTGAGTGTGTCTGCGCAGGATTTAACTTGCCCACGATTAATGGGCATGTAGCAGTTAAGCTTAGTGACAGTGGAGATGTCCACCCTTTCCTTTTTAATGCTAAGAATGTACCATTTCCGGGTACATTCACGTCCAAGGATGCATTGACCTGTGTCTGCAACAATGCGGTGGATGGACTGAAGCAAGCGGGAGTTGTTTCTGGTGTGGTTCGCATTGATTGGTTGAGTGTCTCAAAAGTTGGGGCCGTGAAGGCTAAGGAGTGTGTCTTGAGTGAGGTGAGTACGTGGTTGGGCTTGGACAGGCACTTGAAGGGCTGGTTCGATCACACTGGACCGCAATACCAGCGAAACATGGGTGGAGTGTCCAAAATTATATGAAGAAGGCCTCAGAAAGATGTGTACCTGGACAATGATAACTATGGGTGCATCCAGAAGACAAGGGAAACAGTACTTGGAGAGATGAAAGCTAGGTATGTGGAATGCCAGCTTGATAAGTTGATGGACACGGACCGGAGAGGTGAACTGCAACATGCGTACATCATAGCAAAGGAAAATGACAAAATGAAGAGGCAACCTATTGTTCCTTCCTTTTCGAGTCCTTTCAGGTCTGTGTCTGGTTTGCTTCCCCACTGCACTGAACACTCTAATTAAGAGAGTTACAGCGCCACATTTTAATTTGTAAGCAATTGACGGATTAAAGAAGCAAATCGACGGGATTAATAAAAAAGCTGAGCAAGCTAACCTCAGGTTTGTGGTCTTAAAAAAAAAAAAAAAAAAAAAAAAAAAAAAAAAATGGTTTGTGGTCTCTCATAAAGAAATGTTCACGCAACTGCCACGTGCTGAGATTAGTCATGCGGTAAGCTGGACCGTGGAGCTGTTCCACTCCAAAGGTATCAGGTGGATCAGGGTCAACATGAGGAAGAGAGCTGCAACGATTGGTCGATCACATGGGGAGGCCAGTTGGAAATCCGTGCGATTAAGTAAGCTGATTATGGCATTATGCTCACTGATTATCATCTGAAAAATACCTTCTTCCTGGTCTCAGATTGTTCTGAGACAGAAGAAGGGAATTCCTATGGGTGGGAGAGCAAGCCCTCCGCTTGCCTGCGTTATGTGTATGTTGGCAGAATTCCAATTCTTGAGTTCGCTGGGGAATGACGGGAGTACATGTCGGGGAAACGGTACATCAATGATCTGTTGATCTGTTTCTTTTCGGGAGGATGAAGCCGGGAGTCGAGTGAGAGCTGCTGAGCTGCTGGATTTGGTAACAAACTGTTACCCAGTAGGGCTGCAGCTTGAACGCACTGATCCTGGGAACGGCGTGCTTGATTTTCTTGAGACAAGGCTGATTGTGAGAGGGTCTCCATCTGTGATTTTGATGTCCCACAAATTTCAGTGGGTGGTTCCACTGAAGTTCCGGATCTATAAGGATTTCGATTAATTTGGCCCACGAACAGCGAAATTTGCTACTGTGGTAAGCACAATCTTGAGGATCGCCAACAATTCAAATGACTTAGGACTGACCTGTCTTGTCCTCACATCAGTGGGCGGACTCTGCAAATTGAGCTACCCAGGCAAAGTTGTGCTTGCCGGGTTGCAGTGGATGAAAGGACGTGAGGGGTCCACCTTCTGGGAAAATATTAGGGAAGTGGTGAACGCTTGGCTTCTAGAGAAGAGGGGTCATTTCCTTGGTGGTACCCTGCGGGGGGACTCTGGGTGCACTGCAGGAAATGCTGACGGTGCGTGTTGAGTGAGGTGGCCACTACAGTCCAGGTGCGAGGGAATTCCTGGATCCCTGGCTTTGAGAAGCAATATGGCAACTTGACTGACCAGCGACAAGGTATGTGACCAGGCAAATAGGACATGGCGACGCGGCGATTACGCCTGAGCTGTACCCAGGATGTACCTGAACAGGGTTGGCATACCATTCAGCGTACTAAGTCAGTTTAGTCTATTTTATTTTATTTTATCGTTAATTCTTTATTTTACTTGGCCTGGAATTTATTGTGCGTAGTTGGATTCGTATCGAGTACAGGCCCAGGGAAATATGGTCATGGTGTAAGAATCTAACTCGTATGACCGGTAGACGCAGATGTATGGGATTGTGTGCAATCAGACTCGTTCTCAAGCACACTTTTCATGCATGTAAACAGCAACGCAGCATACTGGCCGACCTTGCCACTTGTCTTCGTCTGAAAACGTGGGCCTACCTTAGACTCACCACTTGACCACTTGCCGACCTTCTAGAAGGACTACAGCTAGGCCTCTGGACTCTACTTGGACTCCTACCTTACAGGTCTACAGTTCGAATCTCCCTACAGCCTACAACCTACGGCGACCTACTTACCACTGGCTATCGTGCAGGTCACGGGTTCAA
>BFEA01000092.1:2649842-2660955 GCA_003427395.1 Chara braunii
TGGTACGGGAGGTCACTCTAGTCTCTGAACACCAGGGGGCTTCATAGATCCCATAGGGAATTCTCTTGAGATCTTCTCTCAATGCCCCTTTGCATGGACCGGTCGTCAGCCAGGGTGGGGATGGGAAAAGAAACATGTGTTGCCACTTGCCACTGGCAGGGAACAGTGGATTCATGGACATCAGGCTTCTTTGGTCGGCCACCGTTGTCTCGGTGATGTGTGAATTCTTGTCCTCAGCAATCTGATGAGTGGTTGCGTATGCAGATTTGTACTCCTCGTTCTGGTCGTGTAGGCGTTTGGTTTGGGCGGCTGCGATTAAGATCCCTTTTATGAGATACAACCACTCTGCCGCTTGGGTTGACTGTCATTTCTGAATGAACCCTTATGCTTTCTGTTTTCCTTGCCTTTTTGTGCATATTCTTTGACGGTTTCCATCTCTTGGGAAACGTGTCCTGGATTGCTATGAATGCATGGTCTATTTGAATGGGGCACCATCTATATTTTTTGCGTCTTTGTGAATGCTTGGTGATTTCAAAGTCAAGTCTGACACCCCATCTATGTCTTGATGAATGCATAATCATACTGGGTGGCTCAAATAACAGCTGAGATGACTAGGACTTGTTTGGGCAGAGTATAACAGCAAGGCGTGTCCTGTAGGCAAGGCCATATCATAACAATGCTCTGCTGAAGCTATGATCATATGTACTAAACACACACACACACACACACACACACACACACACACACACACACACACACACACACAAACACACAGTTTTATGTTTGTCTGTCCTCCCTCTGATCTTTTTCTAAGTCTTTTTGCTCACCCAACTGAGCACCCTTAAGGAGTGCCAAACAGTCGGTGGTTCCACGTTTGGAGTGCCTACTGCACTCTTACAGGGGCCGCTCGGTTCGGGATGTCTGTGTTGCCTGTGGGTGATGACGGATGCTCATTGGAGTGTTTCCCTGGCTCAGTGGGTGGTGGGAACCAACAGTTTGCGGGTTTGAATCGTGATGTGAGTAGGTCGTGTGCCACTTTGCTCCATGTTGGATGTGGGGACGACCTCGTCTGCGCTCTGCCGCTGCCCTGCTGCCTGCCCCACTTGCTTTGCATGTGGTTCTCTGCAGGTTGATGCGTTCGCTGTGTGGTGTGGCCGTGTTGTTGGTGTTGCCTTGCGCTTCGCTACTCCGCTGCCTTGCTGCTCATCCGCTGGTCGTGCCTTCCGTGTTTGATGCTTGCGGGCCTGGTCCACTCGCCCTGCCGTCCCTTGCAGTGTATTTGCCTTGCTTGTGTTGCCTTGTGCTTCACTGCACGGTTGCAGTGCTGTGCATCCGTCATCCGCTGCTGTGTTGCTCCTTGCAGTCGTTTCTTGGCGTTGTGCAGCCGTGTTGCCTCTACTGCGCTGCCTGGTGCCCCGCAGGGTTGCTGCCCGCTGCTATGTTCCTCTTGGGGACAGTCTGCCCCCAACAAGGGTCAAAGGGTTCATGACCAAAACCATAAAATACGGAGATTCCGCAAATTGTCGAGGGTTCAGCCTCCTGATGAGTTGGTGCAACTCCGACGAAACAATCTATCATCAGTTTTTTTTTTTCGCTTTTTCTTTTTTCAGGACTTTTTCTTTTGCTGTGGTCGTTTCCCTGCTTTTTCTGCTGGTGTGAGGTGTGATGTAATACGATGGATGTTGGAATTTTGAGGAATCCTATGGGGTTTACCTCGTGAGGTGATGACGAGTTGGAGCATGTATTTGTTATGTGCTGAGGCTTCTGGAATATGTGTTTTCACACACATCATCACACACACACAACCTTTTTTTGTTTCACGGATGGTTTGTGATGATTTGTGGATGGAATGAGAGACAGAGTTTGGTAGAGCCATATATCCCATCAGAAATGGCAAAATGATCACGCATTCATGAATTACAATGCCTGTAATAGGAGGCCCCAGTGAATTTGCGCATCACTTTCAGGAGTACCTGCTCATCAGAAAGCTGTCGAAGTGGGAGATCCATCCAAGCATCATACTGGAGCTCGATTTTGCCAGCCTGTTTTCTCTCCAAGGTTCCGCCCATCATGTCTGTCAAGGCCATCTTGATTGCCTGGTTCTGTTCTGCTCGTTTCCTTAGCATTTCTAGTTCTGCCTCCTCCTTTTCCTTCTTCTTCCTCTCCTCCTCAGTAAGTTGCTTATCTGCTTTGATCTCTGAGTCCTCTACAACCAATAATCTTTCTGGTTCTTCACTCTCACTTAGTTGCATCTCTCCATAGCTCCCCCCATACTTCCGTGCACGGAGTTCTCCACCACTTGAAACTCCTGTCTCTCGACTAAATCCACCCCCTAAGGTGCTACCAAGGTACATCTCCTCCCGCTTTTTGGTATAGACCATGAGCTGCTCATAAGCCTGCCTCTCCTTTTCAACGTCCTCTATAGCCACCTCTATTTCATGTATCCTTCCTTCCTTCTCAGCAATAAGGTCCCAGCTTGAAACTTTTTTCTGCAGTGTGTTTCTGCATTCCTTATTGAAATCCGTCCTTCTCCTGTGCATTTCATCCTTCAGCAGAATCATTTGAGTACGCTTCCTTGTTGAGCAATAAAGCCGGTAATCTGCATACAGTTTGTTAGCGTTCTCCTCAACCTCATCAACTATGTCCTCGTCATCATCCCATATGTCATGCCTTCCACTAGCTTCAGCTTTTCGCATTCTTGGAGAATCCCGGCGAGAACCTTTCCCAGCTCCACCACTCTCCCCTCCTCGTCCTCCACCCTCCCTGGAAACCCCTTCCTTCTCTTCTTGTTCATCAATAGCATCGACGACCATCCCTGCAGACGTCAGCATTCCTCCAATCCCTGACATCCGTCCCCTGAGCAGCTCATTGTTTATTCCTCCAGACTTACTCCCTACGTCTACCTCCACTGAAGTACGTGGCCTCCTTATGCCTCCTGCTTTGGATACGATGCTCGATGACCCTACTTCCCCAACTGACCCTTCTCTGGCTGACAGGCTGGATACTGGCCTGACGGTTGAAACTCGCCTTTCCGTTCTTCCATCATCCATTTTGACAAGTCTCTCCTCTCCATGACCACCACCCGATTGACCCGACTGATGCGAGACTCCTCCTCCTCCTCCTGCTCCTTCCCTCCCTCCCATTAAGGTGATCTCCTCTCCATCAAGCTCCAGGTCGTGTATTGTTGATTCGACCCCAGGCACTTCTTGCCTATTTCCTAGAAGATCTACCCCTTTTACAACTGTACTGATGCTTAGCCGTCCAGAAGGCTCCTGATTACTGCTCTTGGTGGGTAACGAATTCACATCTGACTGCAGAACTGGAGTATTCTTAACTGGTAATTCAAGAAGAACAGTTGCTGCCACGCTAGCATGTCCCTTAGATGACATATCCACAAACAGGAGTCTCTTGATGATCCCAGCGACACCATGGTTCTTCGTTCTCAGCTTCATTTCTTCCGCTTCGACGCCTCTTAAGAACTCTATCACATGTACTTGCCGGCGCTCCTTTGGACCCCATGCACGCAGAGGATAACTCGGCACAGTCAAGTCTCGCTTTCCTATTCCAGAGAGAATGAGCATGTGTTCTGACATCTGTGACCAGCACGCATCACGGATGCGGATCCACAGAATGTCCTTTGCGACATTGTCCCACCGTATCTGATTTTTCAACGCTTTCACCCGCTGCTTCCCTTCTTCTATCAGCTCTCGTTTTAAGTGCAGGTTGATGATCATATCCTGCGGAGGAAGGCGTTCTAGATCCTGCACCTGCATTCACATGAGCATCACGATACCAAAGTAGTAAATTACTGAGTGCCACTCACTTGTCTGGCTGACAACTCATGCATGACACACTCATAAAGTATATCGATGGACAGCTCATGACTTTGAATTCAGATACCAAAATGCTGATGAGAAGGCCATTCCAAATCCTGTGCCTGCCTCTGCAAGGGTATGATATAATTCCAAGAATCCAAATGAATGAGACACCAAGACATCCGGCTCACAGGCAGTTAAATCTGCTCTAATCCTTGTTTAGATGTTGATGACAACTTCTGGAACAGTTACAGCGGGCTTTAGGAGACTGTTGCTCTACAAAGGGTGCCCCCTGGAAGGTAAGATTGCGACAATTGATGGCGACAAGCTCTGGTGGCGGTGCTGGGACCCAAAATAGGATCCATACAAAGTTTTCCCTTGGAGGGGGGTGTTAACAGGGAGGGGGGGCTGTTTTTGTCCTGAGGGTGGGGCTCTGGATAAATAGGCGGTAATCGGCCGGAACACGGTCAGGTGCAAAACCTTCAAAACTGGGTCTGGCTTCCGCATCTAGTGGGAGAGAACCGGCATTATGCTCAGAGCAGGTGGCGATACAACCTCCTCTGGTCAAACCACTCAGTTGGCACGAACGGTTTCGGGCATGACTCAAAGATGATGTAGCAGCCACAGTGGGTTACTCGGGTATTGTGAGCACAGAAAATGGAGAGCTTGGTATTGGAAGGTGTGATTGCTGAGCTTCAGCGCAGAGTGATAGAGAGAATCGACAAGATGGTACGGGGCAGGTTAATTGTGGGGAAAGCGCTGGCCAGACCTCAGCGCCAGCTAAGCTTTGGGGTAAGGAGGCTGTAGTGGCTGGCAATTGCATTAGGCTACGTGTACCAGATAGGTCTGGGATGCACTGTGCTCTCGTTATGCTGGACGCAGTTCATCAGCACATTTGCAGGGAATGCCAGGATCACGTGAGCTCACTCTTATGGGCCCTGGTTAAGGGGAGACAAATGCAAGGACGGGAGTAGGACAGGAAGGAAGGATCCCTTCTCGTGCTTCTTATTGTGAATAGACAGGTTCACAAACGGAGCCTGAGAGGTTTTCCATAGTGCAAAGAAAGAAAGAAAGAAAGAAAGAAAAAAAGTTGAGGGAGGGACGGCAAACAGAGAAGAGCACAGCCAGAGAGGGCGGCGGTAGGTTAGAAATCTCAGTGATATCCATAGATTCTAGTTTATCAAGCTAAGCTGGCAGACTGGACTCGAGCGACGTGCACACATATGAGCTGCATGCCGTTGTGAATTAGAACAAAGATGTCTTGTAGGGAAAGCAGAAGAGAATAAGAGAACGAAAATATACAACAAAAAAGCATAAAACCATCTCTCCAATGAGTCTCCAAACGACTCTCCATCCTATTTTGTCACTCCTCACAGAATCGATCTCTTATTAATGCAAGCTCGAAGAGAACTGGATGAGGAATCATAAACCGAGAATCAGCCTAGGTGTCTACAACAACGAAACAGTCATATACTCTAACCAAAGGCTTCTCTCCACAAGAATTCAACTGTGTCTCTGACAATCGTACAAGACTGAATTCAGGCACTGATGCGCAGACCACAATGCAAGGCCTCTTCCTCGCCCACATTACCAGTGGGGAAGCGTTGTACCTCCCTCACACCTGCACATCCTCAAGCACAACAGCATCACTCAAGGTTGAGGTGTCTGCCATAGCTATGGTGAGTATGTGCCCCACACAGTCTGTAGATGGAGCTCTGCTGTGACCTCAGGCACAATCGCCGATGCCATCTGCCATAGCCTAAAAGCCTCCCTCAATAGCCAGGGCACCTTCTCTGTAGCTAGGACTTTCGATCATCCTGTTCCTCTTTCACTGAGCTACCCAGCCTCCAAGCTGCCTCCTTCCCTAGCAGCTCAGCAGCATATGGTTGTATTCTTCTTCCTGATCCGTTCTCATGCTTGCACTGTCTTTGCCGGACAATACACTCTATCTGATAAATCATTAATGTGACAACCTCCTTTGCGACTGTACATTGGGTGGTGGGCACCACCTAGTAATGACCGTTGGGGATATGGAGGATGTACTCTTGCGGTGTGCTTTCTGGATGTAGGGTGCTGATGTCCTCATTAGGATTAGTTGTTTATGACGATGAAGTGAATTCGGTTAGATTAGTTGTTCGACGTGACTAGATTGGCTCTCTTCTTTTCTTTTCTTTTCTTTTCTTTTCTTTTCTTTTTTTTTTTTTTTTTTTTTTTTTTTTTTTTTTTTTTTTTTTAAGCCAAAACCAGATATAAAAGTTTCAGAGAAAAAGGTTTCAAATTTCAATCAATTATTTTTTACACCCCCTGCCCTCCTCCTCTCAACCAAACAATCCCAAGAATCTCAACCACGAATTCAGTCCCCACCCTCCAATTAACTTCCAACCATACTTGCAAGCGCACGTCGTGTGGGCGGTTCCCTACGTGCGGCGCACATGCCCAACTGATCCCCTGCGGCGCATCAACGTGCCCCGGGAACGACCCGTCACCCCCCTCAGGAAAAAAAAAGAAGGCCGGGGTCGAAACGGTGCGTTTGAGGCCCCCCGCCAAAATTATAAGCGGGATGAAAAAAAAAATTACCGGAGTGCTGCCTCACCTTGCTCCTTCTCCCTGTCCTCATCCTCCATGTCTCCTCCTCCCTTCTCCTTTTCGTCTCCTCACTCGTCCTCCTCCGGTTCGTCCTCCTCCTCCTCGTACTTCCTCACCTTCCATGCCTCCTCGTCTCCTGCCCTTCCTCGTGTCCTCCCCTTCCTCACCGTTCATGTCTCCTCCTCCTCCCACCAGTCCTCCTCCTCCGTCCATCTCTTCTCCTCCCCCATCTCGACTCCTCGTCGTCCTTGCTATCCTCATCCTCCTCCTCGTCCACATCCTCCTCCTCCTCCTCTCCATTTCCCCCCCTCCTCGCCATATCCCCATCTTCCTGTCATACGCCCCCCCGTCCCCTCTCCCAACAAAAGATAAAATAATAATAATAATAAAAAAAAAAAACCACGATTCCACACAGGCACCCCACGCACGAAACTCCACACAAATGTGCAGCTCGTGCGGTTGCAAGTATGCTTCCAACACAACCCTCAACGAAGCTTCACTGAAACTTCCTCTTCTCCCTAGGATCCCCAGCCTCCAATGATAGCCCACTGTTGAAAACAGCATCCCATCATGCCCCGAGCCTGCGAGTACAGGCGCTGATCTGGCATGAGCCAGATATCAAGTCACAGCGCTGCAAAGCACCATGAAGAAGAAGGTGAACCTCGATGAAGAAGATGATGGCTGCCCTGATATGGCAGCAACCAGCAACAAGACCACTCGATGATGCTGCGGTCAGCCTCAAACCTCCCAAGCAGCAGCGTGGTCCACAGGACTAGCAGCGCCAGGAGGCACTCCACCTGCACTGCCTTCTACGACGGGCCAGCCTCCAGCTATGGCCGCACCCAACTTCAAAGAAGAAGACGATGCTAGCGCCGCTCGATTTCCCGTGGTCGCCAACCAGCCAAATGAAAAGAAAAGCCCAAAACTGACCATCCACACAGTGCAGATCTACGGCCCAACCGCCAAGCTCTACCTGCATGGATCTAGACCAGAAACTGCTAAAAGGGAGTCTAGCACAAGACAAGGCCTACAGGCCTAACGGTCCTGGCTCCATATCCATTCTGGGGAGCGTCAGTCCGGTTCACCGGCAAGTTGAATCTTGGAATACATGGTGAACACTCTCATGCTTCCTTCCATCTGGGCGAAGGAACCCTGACCAGCATTGATTACTCCTGTTCAGGAGGATTGACTGTCTTGGCCTGCCCTAACTTTCCTCTCAGATACCCTATTGGTTCTGTCGGATGGACTGCGATTAACAAGAAAACTGGGAGAGTTGTCTTCCTTCTGAGACAATAGTCTCAATTTGTCCTTCACTGGAGTGTGTTCCTTGCAGATGTTGGGATGCACCACCTCTTCCAGATCAGTCTCTCGTGAAGGCTCGTCTCCTGAGTGTGAGTCTTTCTGGTTTGCCTTTCGTGGCAGTTATCACTCTCCTCCATCTGCATCGAATCTCTGTCTCCACCATTCTTAGCAGAGGGGTCCACATTTCTTCTTTGGTCACTTCAGATCCCTCGATCGCCTTGGCACAGCCAGCTTTCTGAGAATGTAGAACCAGACCTCCTTGCCCACGCTGAGACTGTCGGGGATGTTAGATAGGAGTAGGATGTTCAAGGGGGTAATGGTGGGTGGTGGGGCTGAGAAGAGGAGGGTCCATAGGATTCGGATTTTGTTCCATATCCAGGCCGCCTCAATGCAGTAGAGGAGGCAGTGGAGGATGTCTTCTGTCGCCTTGACGTTGCACAGAACACATAGTTCTGAGTCGTCAGGGTCTGTGTGTTTTCTCCTCTTGTGGAGCCACTGGTTGACAGGGAGAGCAGTGTGTGCTATTAGCCACTGCATGCTTCGAATTCCAACTGGTCTGATGGGCAAGTACTTGGCCCATGGGATAGACATGGATTCAGTCGGTTGCAAGTTCAGAATCCCTCTCCCCGTTTCCTTCAGTCTGGGGTCTGGGTGTGGTTTGTAGGGCTAGATCGTATCCAAACTTTCCGTCGTATTCGAAGATTGTTCTTGTTCTGCCAGACTTGCCCATCTTCTAGATCCATTCCTCTGGGTCTAATTCGAGATCTGCAATGCTTGCTTGGAATACTCTCCACGGTTTGGATTTCGAGACCCTCATGTTTCTTAGTAGAAAAGAGTATAGGATCTCGAACTGATGGTCGTTGTTGAGAATTTCCGTTTCCTGTGGGTTGTCTTGCAATGGGATAAGTGGAGACTTTAGATCTGTACCGAGTCGGGAAATGAAGCGGTAGGCTCTAGCATGGGGAGGTTGGGATATAGGAATTCCCCAGTCGCAGGGTTTCCACGAGAAGTCTTCCGGTGCTCCATTGGGTAGGAATGTTACGCTGGATTTGTGTTAGGTTGGTCGCCAGCGAGTGGCATCCTTTTAGTCTGGTGCACAGTTCTTGCTCGGTGATCCAGTCATTCTTCTTCTTCTTCTTCTTCTTCTTCTTCTTTTTTTAAATAAATACAGAACCCCTCCGTTCTGGCTCCTGCCATTCTGGGGATCAACAGTCCGGTTCCTTTTTTTTTTTCTTTTTTTCTTTCAAAAAACAGAACCGCACGGTTCTGGCTCCTACCATTCTGGGGAGCGACAGTCCGGTTCCTATTCCCCTGGCAAGTCAATATGGAATACATAAAAGACTCACACACACTCCTCCCCATTATGGCTGAGAGGCCCGAGTACGCAGCATTGATTACTTCCCTGAGGAAGGATTTACCACCTCTCACCACTGCCTAATCTAGCCTGTACTAACTCTGCCTGCCAATCTATGTGATCCCAGATCTGCTCCTCTCAGCTATGAAGCTGTCGGTTATCTATGATTATGCAAGAGCATTCTGGAACACTTATATGCCTTTTGAAGCCTCTAAAATTCTATAACAGCTTTTGCCTTGTTTCTGTCTAATCCATAAACCCTGAACCCTCAGTCCTAATGCTGTCCTGATTTATCTGTTCCAAGACATCCAGGTAGACATTACCTCTCCTATACCCTAAAACTCTCCCTGTTTTCACACGACTATGACCCTTAACCCCTAAACCCTTCCTTCGACTCTTAACCCTGAATCCCTTCCTTTTTTTTTTCTTTTTTTTTTACAAAAACAGAACCTCATGGTTCTGGCTCCTACCATTCTGGGGAGCAACAGTCCGGTTCCTATTCACCCGGCAAGTCAATATGCAGTACATAAGGGACTCACACACGCTCCTCCCCATTATGGCTGGGAGGCCCGAGTGGGCGGCATTGATTGCTTCCCTGAGGAAGGATGTACCCCCGCTCACCCCTGCCTAAGTTATCCTGTACTAACCTTGCCTGTCGATCTGTCTGATCCCAGCTTTGCTCCTCTCAGCTGTGAGGCTGTCGGGTAGATCTGCTATGCAAGAGCGTTCTGGAATTCTTTTGAACCTATTGAACTCTGTGTAAATCTATAACCATAATTACCTTGTTTGTGTCTAAGCCCTAAACCTTAAACCCTAAACTGTCGGCCGTGGTGTGGTCGTGATTTAGCAGATCCAAATCCATCAGGTAAACTTATGCTGTTCTTAAGCCCTGAACTCTAAMCCTCTCTGAAGGCTGACCTCTATACACTAATGGTTCTTATTCGAACCTACTTCGTGGCTTTCTTATCCAGTGGTGTGTCATCAGCTACTGCTCTTGTTGAACCCTAAACCCTACTGTCCCCTTCGTCCTGAAGYCGRCTTCCCTGTTGATTTAGTCTTTACTCTTCTGAGAGTACTGTGCTGGGTTTAAATCCTCCAAGCTGTTCTGTGATTTGGGATTTGTCTGCTGGTATGACTTGTGGGTGGAGATGTTGGACCAGGATTTAGTGCATTAAGTATCTATGGCTTTGTACTTAGGGAAATGTACCAGTGTAGTGTGGTGCAGGAGGGTGGGATTTTTAATACGTTAAGCTACGGAGAGGACACATGTGGTGTGCATGATTCTGGGACGCTGTTAACGGTTTCAGAGTCTGTTTGGACGGTCTGGGGGGACTTTTCCCAGAGTGTAAAAGCTAGACCTTGGCCTTTGATGTGTGCTATTTTGCCCTTTGCTAGGTGATCTTCTTCGAATCTTTGTCTATGTTCTTTTGCTCTATGTACCTCTATTTCTATTTTCCTTCTCACTTTGCGCCATCTGACCCAATATTCTGTTTCTACTTGTAGTTGTATCAGTCGCCAGGCTTCATTTATATGCATTGGCTGTTTGTCTATTGTTTCCTGACATCTTTTCCTCCCGATAGCCCATATTGTTGCTTTCCTAAGAATTTGAAAGAAGTTATTTTGTAGGGGGGACCAGTCTTCCGGGGTTGTAAACCCTAGTAGTAGGAGGGTCGGGCTTGTTGTGAACTCTGATGCTGTGACTGTGTGCCAGATCTTTGCTATCTTTCTCCAGATCGTATTTATCTTGGAACAGTGGAGATAGCAATGAAACAGATTCCCTATTTGACCTTCTGGACAGTTGGCGCACAATTCTAGCATTGGGTTACGATCTTCCTTTCTTCTCCTGACATTTAGCCATTGGTTCAGGGGGACTGCTAGATATAGTATTAGCCATTGCAGGCTTCTAAATTTGTGGGGGTGAATCGCATTTATTTGATTCCAAGCTATCTGTGCTAGTTTCCCCGGGTCTACTTCCAAGTGCTTCCGCCAACGTTCCGCTATAACTGGTTCCGGGTCTGAAGATCTGCGTCTTAGTTGATATCCTAGTCTCGTTGTG
>BFEA01000092.1:2712727-2732678 GCA_003427395.1 Chara braunii
ACACACACACACACACACACACACACACACACACACACACACACACACTGATACACAAACATACACAGGCCTATGCACCCCGATACCTAAAACAAACAAACAAACAAACAAACAAACAAACAAACAAACAAACAAACAAACAAACAAAAAGACGTTCGCGTCTGCGCGAACACGTTCGGGCGAACGTGTTCGCATTCGCCCCCGAACGCGAACAGCGTGCAACGCAGGCCCAATGTTATGTTTATTTCTTAGTTGTCTGGAGGACCATACATGTTCCATAAGTTTGGGTGACCTTGTTGCTCTGACTTGCAAGGGTTGTCTGTGGTTGGCTTTTTGGGGACCAAGCATTGTCCCATAAGTTTGGGTGGCTTGGTTACCTTGCTTATTTTGGGTTTTCTTAGTTTCTTCTGGTTTTGAACGAGGGGGTCTGAGCATGTTCCATAAGTTTGGGTGGCTCAACCTGTTCCTGCTTTACCATTAAGGAAATAAATCAGTCAGAAGACCAGACATGTTTCATAAGTTTGGGTGGTCTTGGTGCAATGCCACGCACATGCTGGAACCAAAAGATTATAATTTGCCTATTTTTTACTACTACTTTACTTATGACCAGGCTAGTCAGACATTGTCCCATAAGTTTGGGTGGTCTGACTATAGCTTATCACAAACAAAAGAGAATATTAATTAAGAATAAACTTGTGGTAAGAAGGGGCAGGCTGAACCTCGAGCTAAGATGATCGATTCAGTCATATGCTACCTTAAAAGACTAAGTGCAGATAATTATATATAACTTGGATACTTAACCAGTTCAGGGCGACAAGGATGGATAACCTAATCATATGCCCAAGGAAGAGAAAAGTAATTGTGCCCTTTGTTTGTGTATACTCAATGGCTGAGCTAGGCATTATTCCATAAGTTTGGGTGGTCTAGCTTTACGCCTTATGTAAGCTGGGTATAAAGGGATAAATAATTGACAGACTTCCAACTATTGTATAACAAGATTAACTTTGGTTGGTGAGAGTACTTACCTTTGTGGTTTGGTCTTGCATTTGGATGAGTGAGATTGCTACTTAATCTGAGTTTCAGTTTGGTAGGTAGTTGCTTTAGAAGCTCCCCACGTGCTAGAGCCATAGGAGTTAGTTTCAATTCCTGCATTTTCTGAGTTTCAATTCCTGCATTTTCTAAGCTAAGTTTATTTTACTTAGGTTAATCTCTGCATTTTCTGGGATCATTCTTGTATCAATCTTGATAAGCCTCTTTCTCTATGGGAAGCGCTGCCAAAATTTTTACAGAACCAAGGAGTTAGTCATATTATGATTCTTCAAAGTTTAACTTTGTCTCAATTTTATGTATGGCTTAGTAAAAATATGCAAAGTCTCATTTTCTTAAGGGAGTGCTGCCCAAATTTTTGTTAAATCAGAGAGTTGGACAAAATTGAACTATCGGAAGTCAAAGTTATTCTTAAATTTATACTTAACTTTGTATAAATTTTGGAAAGTTACTTTCTCTACGGGAAGCGCTGCCGAAATTTCTACAAAACTAAGGAGTTAGTTAAATTTTGTCTTGGCTGAACTCGAGCTTTACTTTGAGTTCTCATCGGACTTAGTATAAATCTGGGAGATCTATTTTTATAAATGAGATGTTGCCCAAATTTTACTAATTCAAAGAGTTAGACAAAACTTGACTGTTCAGAATTAGATATTGTTTCAGTTTTCATATTTGAGCTAGTATAAATTCTGAAAAGACACTTTTCCTACGGAAAGCGCTGCCGAAATTTTCTTAGTTTAGAGGAGTTCGATTCTATTTTTAACCAGTGGCGATATTGGCAATCCATCCTGTAAGGGGGAGATTATGTCAAAGATCTG
The DNA here is from genome assembly GCA_003427395.1 of Chara braunii. NCBI lineage: Eukaryota > Viridiplantae > Streptophyta > Charophyceae > Charales > Characeae > Chara > Chara braunii. The sequence continues at coordinate 2,714,590 of BFEA01000092.1, forward strand.
CCTTTTCTTGGTGCATTGGTTTAAGGGTAAACTTAGTTTTACGTAGCAGACAGTATCGAGTAAAGGATGTGCTATGGAGATTTATTCCCCATACACTGATGATTTAACTTGGGCATTGACCTGTCCTATGGTACAGGTCCTTTTGATCGTTCTGGTTCAAGATTTGGGCTAGATTCAGCTTGATCCTACAAGGATCACCTTCTGTTATCACTGATAACAGGTCGGTTGCCGATTCGTCGGTCTACGACTCAAATCCAATCCATTCTCAATACTCAACCTAAAAGGCTTTAGCCCCGGTGGTTTCTATTGTTTTGTTAAGGTTTTTACCCGGACTTTTATTGAATGGCCATTTAACGAAGGTGTTGAGTATTTATTTTTTTGGAAGGTTGGACAAAGGTTGGGGCTTGCATGGCTAAAGCAATGGGTATGAGTATAGAAAGTGGTTAAAGTTGATCCCGTGTAGTGTGTGGACTTTTGTTAACTCTTTGATGTGATTGCAGATATGTTGTGTGGTTCAGACTTTGGATTTGACTGCCTGCGATCACATACATATGTATGGCCAAGAGGAGTCCCACGGTGATTGTGAGAAGTGATCGTCACATATTTATTCCCATATATATATGTATATACCTAGGTTTGAGCGTTCGCGGGTCCTAAGGAGCCCACGCTTAAGGGTTTAATTGGGGTCGAAATTGAGAAAGGAATGAAAACTCCCTCCCTTTACTTTTGTTTCCTTCTTAAAGATTTCTTAGTTACACGTTCGTCCTGGGCCTGGATTCGAGGTCCTTGTCCAGGACATCCCAGGTCCTAGACTCCGCGTGAAAGGGATCACCCCCCGCGCAGAGCCTATTTGCCCTGCCCACCGGGACACTCAGCCTAAGAGCCGAAGGTGCCGCGGGGGCCGAACGACTGTTCTTTCAGCCGTGCAATATCATGAAGGGCTTGACCTTCACGATACTTCGAGTATGACACTTGAGTGTCATAAGCGGTACTCGGATCCACAAGGGACCGCTTGATTATGGGCACTACATAGTACGCCATCATTGCGACTGTTTGCCTATCAATATGGGAAGGCCCTGCGTCCGCGTGATTTTATACTAAGTCTTGCGAGCATCGCCTATCCGATTTCCGCGTCGGAAGGTTATGGGATGGATACGAAAGGGACTAGAAGTGTTGTTGTGTTGTTTGTTTTGTGTCGTTCAGTATTTGTGTGCGTAGTGGTGTAAGCGTGGTAAGTGGGATGCGTCCTAGTTGACCGACGCCGAGTCGCGCTTGGGACATCAGCCCCCCAGTGTGCCGGTTCGGGTGCGGGTCCGACAGAGGCGTGAGACCGCACGTACCCCCTATGCTACAGCGAACGAGAAACGCCCTCGGCTGGTCCACCTCGGTGATTGCAACTGATTAACTTTCGTATTGTGGACCGGTAGCTCGACAGGATACGCCCACCGAAGGGAGGTGACAGCTCCCGCAAGGTGGAGGTAAGTTGTACCTCGCGTTGGCCCTATCCTGTCGTAGGGGCTCGCGAGAGGTATGGCTGGCGCACTCGGCTGGAGTGGCTTGTGGAAGCTCTATGTGTATCGCGATGAGGATGAGACCAACTCCTGCGCGACGCGGCCGGGAGGGTCCCGCACATTGGGGGACCGATGTGCTCGACAGCGGCCGCAGGTATGACACCAACTGCTATGTGCCTGATTAAAAACGAATCCAGCATGGCATTCACACATTCCCATACACATGCGCAATGACAAGCAGACTTGGAGAGAGGAATCCACACCACACCAGATGAGGAGAATGCTCAGCGGAAGCTCACAAAACCGAAAATAGAATTGAAATTAATCAATTCTAATTCGTATCGTCTCTCTCTAGTTCAATCAGCACCAGAATTCCCAGGATCCCAACCACATTATCAACATCCACGAACCAACTATTTACAGAGTTTCATAAAGTACGGGAGACTTCATCTTCCTCCCAACCTCGAGCTCACAGCTATGGCGCAGTGCGCCCAACCTATCAAGGCCACCCATCGCCACCAACTCTCCTGAACCCGAAATGCCACTTAGCAGCCCAATCTCGATTCCCCCACTGCAGATGGAGTGTCCGCTCAACAGGGCAGGGTAGCTCCCAGGATGAAGAAGAAGAACACCAGCACTTGATGAAGAAAGATGGCTTCCGCTTCACACTTCGAAGAAGGGTCTCGGCGACAGCGTTGCCTATCCCCAACAGCACAGGTACGAGGAGGCACCCCACAGAGCACCAGGCCTGGCGCCCAGGGCTGTCTCAACATGAGCTAGGAAGCCCCAGCTATGGCTACCAACCCTCACAGCATGAAGATGGTGCTGTAGGTAAACAAGCAGGGAGTGGCCTCCAGCAGCACTTTGTGGAAAAAAAATGACGAGACAGAACCCGTTTTTCCTTGACTTCCACACTTTTGTAGACTGCTGTTTTCCCTCACTCGACAGCCTACAGCCTAGGAACGTCAGCCTATAGCCTAGGAACGAATCTAGACCTAAAATTGGCAAAAGGGAAGGACAGAAAGGACCTACAACTCAAGGGAAGAAAACAACAAAACAGAGAGGCCCAGTGGTTCTATGACTACCCTACAGAGACTCTCACACTCAGACCTAGGGATCGAGCCTAGTAAGGCTCACACATACAAAGAAACACACAACCACGGTACAGGTCACGAGTCAAGTCTCGGAGAACTCAAAACCAGCCCAAACAGATCGAAGTAGTCTACAGCCCGGATAACACTGCAATTCATTGCAATATGGAAAGCCGTATGTAGTGAGACCATGGGAAAGAAGAGAACCTCCCCCAGGGAACAAGGGAGGACGCCTAGAGAAAGGAATCTCATTCTCCCTGGTTCAGTCCTCAGTCCCAGTCCGCGGTTCCAGTCCTGAGTCCCAGCTCATTGTCCCGAGTCCCAGGTCCTAGTCCCGAGTCCCATTCACTGTTCCATTAGTGGTTCCGGCCATTTGTACAACATTCACAAATTCTCTAGAAGAGTAGTTTTCGTTTGTACCATGATTGCAGAGGCCTAGGCAGGTTATTTAAGTAGATCATAGTAGGAAGTACCTGGTAACGGTTATGGGTTGAAAAGTCCATCTTTAGAAGGCACCACAAACTTCAGCCAAGGTCACAAGGGACGTCAGGCCAGATATCCAAGGGAAGCATGTAAGTTTCCAGAAGCAGCGAACAATGGCAAGGGTTCCAACCCATAACCAGCAGAAGATGTCTGGAAGGCGGATCAGCAAGTGTAAAAGTCCAGCAGCACCGGGACGTCAGCACATCCTTTACCTCGCTGTCCCGTTAAATAATGGTTAAACGTGAGGAATAAGAAAAGAAAACAGATGCCCAATAAAAGAACTTTTGAGCCACAGATAGAGGATCTCTGCCACAGCTTCTTCAGATGCCCCAGAATAGAACCTCTATGGCAAAGAATTAGAAATATTTGGGAGAAAACAGCCACGATAGAATTCACAAATAATCCCGTACTCCTACTGCGAGGCTTTAACACACCAGAAGAATGTCCCAACTTAGAGAGCAACCTCTTTCAAATTCTTAGGAAGGTGGCCCTATGGACTATTTGGAGGAAGAGGTGCCAGGAGACAATTGATAAACATCCAGTTCACATCCAATTGTATAAGCAATGTTCGATCAGCAGGAAACCACAAAAAAGTACGTCCGCTCGCCCTAGCCAGCGACCGCCGAGCTGTTTGGGATCCTCAGAAACTTTACGCAACGCAGGAGGCTGGGGCCTATTTCAACAGCAGGTTGAAACAGATTCTGGGTACTATGGAGCAGGGTGAGAAGGAAAATGAGAAAGGACGAGATCAAAGCATAACACAAAAAGAACTTCGAGAACAACTACCTGGCAAAGAGTAAGACTGCAACGACCAAAGGCCATAGCCTAGTCTTCACAATATGGGAAGGAAGCTCAAATGCACCTCAAGCAGAATCACAGTCACTCATTAGCGTCCGTGATCCTTAGACATTCATACGGAATCCTCATAGAGAAGAGCAATAGATGGGCTGAGCACATCACGAGGACACAGGCTAGTATACTAATCAAATCACAGTACTACAAGCAGGCAGGTCCAAGGACCACAGACAAGTAGCAGAAATGGCTCAGGCAGGGTAAAGGGTTCTAGTAAAGCCACCAGAGAGCACCGGTCTAGACCAGTCCAATCATCATCGATCACCCGATAGTGATAAGACCTGGAAAATGATCACTACGGTTTAGGGTTTAGCCCATATTCAGACCTAGGATCGCTAGGGTTCAAGGTTTTGGCAGGAGTAACTGTAAACACGCAAAAAAGGGAGAGGGAAAGTTAGCTAGGGGTTAGGGCTCTAGCAGAGTTTGTAGCAATCAAGTCAGGCAGGGCTTAGGGTTTTATCAAAGACCATGGCGAGGTGCAAAGCCGGCAGTTCCAGCAAGTAAAGAAAATCTGACAGTCAAGGAGCTGAGAGGAACAGGCAGGTTGGGACCTGAGGAGGCAAGCTACAAGTACCAAAAAGATAGGGCAATCAGGCTAGCATCCAAGAGCAACAGTAAATTAGAGCAGGCTAACTCAGGCAGGGGTGAAGGGTGTACATCCTTCGTTCAGGACGTAATCAATGTTGTCCTTCGGGCCTCAACACCGTAAGGGGGAGGAGCATGCACAAGTGCTTATTGTAATCCTTTCTTATGACTTGCCGGGGGAATAGGAGCCGGACTGATGCTCCCCAGAATGGAAAAGGAGCCAGAACCCTAAGGTTCTGTTTTTTTTTTATAACAAAAACAACAACAATGTGTGCGCGTGTCTCTCTCTCACATTCCATCCGCAAATCATCACAAGCCATCCATGAAACAAAAGGTGTAGATACTAGATAGGCAATATAGTAGAAGATGCAAGGTTGGTGACGTTTGTGTGGTTACATTCTGGAAAGTGGTAGCGTGAGACTGCCTGAAACATTCCTTTGCTGGCATGCACTTGCTCAGCCCCAGGTAGTTCAGGAATTTAGTTCATCTAGTTCCATCTGGATTCGAGCACAGGTCTGTGATTCAACAGTTTCCGGGTGTACCAACTGAGCTAGGCCCGCTGGTACTGGCAGTCAATCCTTTTTTTGTTTTTTTTTGAAAAAGCGCCCAGCTGGGATACTGCCAGGGGTAAAATGAGCATCCCCTCGCAGTAGCCCCGACCGGTGATCCAATCTATTGGTGGGCAGTCTCACCTGCTGGAAACCACTGGCAGTCAATCCTGCTTCCTAAGGAGCAATCAATGATCAATGTTCACCTGAGGTTGCTTCGCCTGTAATGGAAGGAAGCATTTGAGTGGACATCATTGTAGATGTTTCACTTGCCCATGAAATAGGAACCGCACTGATCCTAAGGATAGCAGTAAAAGTCGCTCTCGTACTCAACGGACATCCGACAGTCAAATGGCTGACATGAGCAAGCAAGGGACAGCCCTGATAGATAAGGTCAAGCACAAAGACCAGCGACAACAAAGTCCAGGGTAGTACCTTTGCCGAGTGGGGAAATAGTGGGCCTCGGGTGGGCCTCTGACCTTTTTGGTGGCCGAAGCGAAATGACGGCCGCCGATGAGATTTATCAATGGCAGCCGTCGTCGGGCCTGCCTCCGAACTCTTCGGGAACAGCCCGTTTTCCCTAATTTCCCAATGCTGGAGGAGGTACTAGTGCTTTAAAGAAAAAGTAAAAAAAGGAAGCGGACTGACGCTCCCCAGAATAGAACGGAGCCAGGACCATAAGGTCCTGCAGAAAAGAAAGAGAGGCTTTTTGCCAAGTTTTTGGGGTTAGGTCCATTCTATTCTGGGCTGCACCAGTCAGGTTCCATTTCCTCCGGTAACTCCATCTCCTCCAGCCACTCAGAACATGTAATAAAGTCAGATGAGCAACAAAAGGAATCACTGCATTGTTCTCTATGCTGGAAGACTGCTGAGAAAGTTTGGGGAAAGTTCAAGGAAGTGTGGCGAGCCATTAGACTCATTACTAACACCCCTTTCTTTTCTGCTTCTGATTCAATCCAGACCCAACTGCTCAAACCTAACCTCCTCCAGCTCTCAAACACTGATACTTCCAAGTACATCCGGAAGGGTAGGTGTTTGGGGGGCTTTGATGATCAAAATTTGAATTCAAAGGGGTGCCTCGAAGTACTAGCAAGACGAATGGAGACCAGAGTGCAGCAACAGAGAGGCAGACACTGTAACACATGTCTTTGCAGATATTTTCTGAATGCAGCATACAGATCCCTGTGCTGTTGAGGTCTGAACTTTGCTTGTGCCGCCATTCATTCACCTGTAGTGCCACATATGCAATCAACCATTGTATACTGGTTTTGCTCCTTTCTGAAAAGTATGATGCTATTTTTAGCCATTGCGGATGGCTATTGCCTAACAATGCCCTTTACCATCATCTTTGCATGACTGTGGTCGGTTCTTCCATTTTTACATTCATGAGGGGTTGATAGAGGTCACTTGCATGACCCAATCCCAGCCACTAATGAGAGGGAGGAAGGCTAAACCGATTTGGCCCATCAAATTACTATTGTGTAATGACAAGATCATGATGTGATGAAATTGACATCATTGTTGACCATTGTTTGTTTCAATTGTTTGTTTTTATGTTGAAATTTTTCGTAGGACAATGTGGTCCTTTCACTCTTCTGACTATGTCTTACCAAACGCTTGGTAATTTCCTTACCTTCGATCAGGCGAAAATGCAATTCCAGTACCTCTTTTATCAAGGATCGTCTTCTCCTCCTTGAATAAGGCAGCAGTCATGCCCAGGCCGATACCGCCTACAACACCATCCGTTCTTGTGCCATCTGTTCGGAATTGGTAATATTTGATGGATCTGTCAGCTGCGATCCCAACAACAGATCCCATGGGAAGCGACATTGATGCTTCGCGAGCCCTATGTGTTGCACCTTGCTTTCCTCTTGCCCGCTTTGCATCTTTCGATGCTACCTTTCCCTGCTCATCCGCTGGGTCTTGGCCCCATCCTGGTCCCTTTGGCTCCTTCCAACCCCTCTCTACAACTGTCCCAATCACCATCAATGGCGCTGTTGTTGGGAGATAGCGACGCCGCAATACTGCTTCCGTCACCATGCCTACGTTAGCCACACGTCCAGATGGAGGTTCAGGACATTGCATCAGCAACAGATCACCACTCAATGTTGAGAGGACCAGATGTGGTTGTGCGGCATAGCTTCTCAGCCAGTCCATAGAGGACACAGTGTCAGACACTGTACAGTACCCAATACACTGGTACCTTGAGGTGTGGCCCCTGGAATATCATTGATGGGCAATGGAGAAAAGGAAAGGAAAATGAGGGGTCATACATTAGGTGATGATGACGGACTGACTGTGGAAAATTTTTATGGATTATGCATTGGGTGATGTTGGAGTGATAATGATATTTACTTGAGGTTTTACCCTCTTTGAATTGTGTTTCTCAGGAGTGGGAAAGGGGGCAAGTTTTGAGAAACAAACAAGCTTTCCACCTGGAGTAATATTGACTGTGCCCTCCTCCTCACGGAGATGATATGCTTGGGAATCCAGAATGTATTGAAGACAGCATCTCAATCAGATAAGTGAAGCACTTGTGGGCATGCTTTCTATTTTGATATTATTGCCAAAGAGTTGAGTTGTTAAACTTCATGATTTTTTTATTTTTTATTTTTTTTTTCCATCATGTTCTTTTTTTTTTTTAATTATAAATCCACGAGGCCGGGAATTCCGCGACATCTCAACCTGGACAGAGCTGGGGCCATTACCCAGATTTGGCTCGAGCTGGAAACTGGGTCCAGTGTCCCCTTATCTGCAACTTCAACAAAAGGGAAACTGAACTAAGAAATGGCAAACAGAAATAAAGGAACAGCTAAGGTTCATGGTTTATTAGTCATCAATTCTCATAATAAAAGATTTTATAATTTTTCGTATCATTTTACACTGGAGAAAGTGCAGCAGAAAGCAGCTTGATGGGCAGTGAGCGTGTTGCCGCTGCTATTTCCATCCCTGCCCATTCTGTATCTCCTTGCGACATTGTTTGCTGGTATACAGATGCATGGTTAAAGCAGTCAAAAAGAAGATCAATGGTCCAAAACAAAACACACTGAAAAGAAGGAACAAGCAAGCTAATAAAAAAGAATGATAAGGCAGGAGATCCTCCACGCCTGCTTAGCGGATAACTCAGAGACCCAGTCGTTGGCAGAACTGTTGTCGTCTCTCTCCCAAGCAGAAGGAAGGGCGTCTAGACAACTGGCAGCCAAGAGGAGGGCAAGGGAAGTTGAGTTAGAGCGAGCGCTCTGATTGGCAGATCGGAACCTGGCCCGCCATCCAGGCACATATTTATACGAAACGACACTCGAAGCAGAAGACAGAGCTAGCATGTGATACACAACCTCACACCCCGCGCAGCGTTCTGTACCTGTGGGAACGCCAATCAGAGTAATTGGGGCGTGGCCGAGGATGTTGGGCGGGGGTTGAACCGCCAGGGCGAAACTGGGGTTCTCGCCTCAGTCCCGGGGTTCATTTCATAAACTCTGGCCGACTGGAGTAACTGCAAAATTCCAGAACGAAGACAGGGACGGAAGGGCGGGGCATCGACAAAATTCCGCCCATTGACTTAAGGATAAAGACACAACTCATTTTAGCACAGGATATGACAACAAGAACTGTGCACAAAGGCAATGGATCTACCGCTTTTTCATCAGTAGGTTCACACCGCCGTTTCCGTGGGGGCCAAGGAGACAAGGGACATCGTAAGCATCCGAGTCCGGTGTGCCGAGCCCGTCCGATCGGCTGAATCCCTCGCCATCTGACAGGGGCGAGGATGGAGGTACAAACACCTAGAGAGGTCCTAGCACAAGCAACCTCTGGACAGCTAACTAGGTGGGGGCCTACGACAGTCTCTGCCACTGGGATCCTCGGACAGGAGGGTGCTTCTCCAGCGCGCGCTTCTATCTTCTTGTCTAAGTCCGAAGTACCTGTAGAGGCGACTGCAACCTCTACTGGCTGTTCCCTTTTGGGTACCTATACTCAGGACAAAAAGGAACGATGTGGTCGGGGTTACCACACTTGAAGCATTGACCGGCCTTACGACGCTCCTCCCATACCTTCTCGTCTATACCCATTTCCAACCAGGTTTGCCTTCAGCTATCCCTGGGTGTTCCGGGTACAGCCGCCAAGCCCTACCTCTACCTCTACCTCTATCTCTACCCCCTGTGAAGGAGGAACATTTGCCACCTTGCGGGGGACCGTTTCCCCTACCACCCAAGTAGTAGCTACCTTCGCCACCACCCTCTGGGCAGCAGGTCCTCATCCTCCACCTCGGCCACAACCTCCTCTTCCTCGTCCTCCCCCGCGGGCTGCAACTGCCTCATAGTCCCTTCCCCGGGCCATATGGTTGTTGCTATCTTCCTCTAGACCGTAATCCATCTGGTCATAAGTCAGGGACTCTACACCTTCTTCTTCGAAGGTGACCAATAGGTTGTCTGAACCCACTATGTTACAGAAAATCGTTCTATCCTTCCACTTCTTCCCAACCTGGAGATCGTTCTAGTAATGGCAGTAGTATGCTTCCTGAAGAAAGCCAGCATGATCCACTGCGATCTGGCTGAACTTCTCATAGGTCATCCCTTCTTCCTTTGTGTGGGGATACAGATTAGTCTTCAAGGCCTCTAGGAGTGCCCTAGCGAAGTTGCTAAGGACCTAAGTGGGGGTCAGTCCATGTTCCTTAAATTGCAATAACTCATCCATAGTGGCCTTTGAGTGTTGACACAATCTTCCACTTCTGATCACTAATGTTGAGGATAAGGGATTCTATTCTACGGGCCAGGTTCTTGTTCTCGAACCTATCCTTCAGGCCTTGAAGAAATCCTCCATACGTGTCCTATGAGAATGCTGCACCATTGATGTGCAGCCAGCATCTTTTACTAAAGAGATGACAAATCTAGCTGCATGACCTGCGTCAACCCCTAGGCATGAACTGGCCATCAATACGCGGTCCCAATATGGAATCATCTGTGAGTACAAATAAGTGCCCATCGCCGCCTCCCAGTGGAAGATGCTCTCTTTTTTTTTCCCCGTGTAGATCCAGGGCAACTTTACGTTCATCTTTTGTCTGGCCCTGGAACCTTCGGCATCCTGATCTCCCTTCTTCTTGGGACCTTTCCCTTTCTTGTCACCATCATCATCACCATCATCATCACCATCATCACCATCCTCTCCTCCATCTCCTCCCCCACCTCCAATCTTCAATCGTCTAATGACGACAGGGTCGGATAACTTTTTGCAGAGGGCCTTATCTAGTTGTTTTATAGAACCGATGATTCGGTGATCTATCTGTTCAGAGGCGATGCGCAGGAAGTTATTCCAAGTTCCCTCGAACTCTCCTTGATGCATTTCGAGCTTACCAACAAATTGATGGAGTGCAACTAATTCTTCACTAGTATGGAGAAGAGTGTCAGTCAGGAGGGTTAGTCGTTCATCTACAATAGCTTCCTTACTTTTTTGTTCTTTTAGCAGCATCTGCAATCTCTCCCCCTTATCTTTCATCTTTTTTTATCATTATATTCTTGCCTTTTCATAGCCACCAACTTATTATTGAGTTTTGCTTTTTTTCCCTCCAGCAGCAAATCTTTCTCTTCCTGGTCTGCTGCTGATGCCAACTTAGCCACAATAGCATCTTTCTCCTCCTCACTCTCTTCTGGCAACTCCGTCCGATACCCGAACTGGCCCATCCAGTCCATTGCCTCCATTTGTAGTAATCGAATGTCCCTGGCACGGCTACTCTCATCCTTCTCTTCAGTCCGCTGGGCTCTTCTTCTCTCCAGCCTCCCATCTCCTTCCTCCTCTTCTTCTTCTTCTTCTTCTTCAGCTTTTGCTAACTCCCTCTTCACCTTCTCCTCTCTTTCTCTCATTTATTTTTCCAATTTCTCTTCCATATCTCTTTCCATCTTTTGTTTCTCTTCCAACAGCTTGTTCTTCGTTTCCTCCTTCCTTTTCTACTCCTCCTTCTCTTTCTTCTTTTCAGTCAGTTTTCTACCTCTGCCTTATCCTTGGCAGTATATGGCTCTATCGATTTCCCAGACCTTAATACTGCAGGTGAGAAAATTGTCCGCTGGAAACCAAGAGGAAAGATAAAGCGAAGAAGGGGTCCCCGCAACACGGACAGGGACAATACTGTGAACATGGGATAGTCATGCATGGTGATAAGAAGCACATGTAGGTAGCCTCCACCTCCTCATCAAGAAGACGTACTCTCTACTACTAATCTACTAACTGAGTGGGTCTGACTTCTGCTGATTGCCTACTTCCCCTCTCACAATGCCTGCTGCCTGGTTGTCCTCAAGACTTAATCAGATTAATCTACTTTTTTTTTTTAACTACTGACCGGATGCTTGCAAATCAGAGATAACTCAATACTTCGACCAACCCAGCAGCAGTGACACCAAGATGTGAAAAGGTACCATTCACTCAGTCATTCATCAAGCAATACAGGGCTTAGGGGGGCGATACACTTCACTCCAGTGAACATTCCATTGATGAAGCTCCACGATTTGCTCCAACGCTCCAGCAAGCAAGTATGTAATCACCAACCCCAACTACGACCACTTCCACTTCGGCCTACCCTCTTTTCGTCAGCCTTCTCCCCACTCTCTTCTCTCATTCACCGGCCTTAACCATTGCCAGCTCACTTCCAGTGGATGTAGCGAGCTTCTAGCTTCGATACCAATTGCAATGAGCCTCCCACCTCGTCACCAATGAGTGCACACACACATACATGCACAAATGAGATTACATGAAATCCACATTTGGAGGCTAGAAAGAAGACCAAGCAAGCGCAACTAGAAAATTCCAACAAATTATCACATGAGCAATTAAGAGTTCTAGTCACAAATGCTCGTCAGCGCAATCTCAGGTAACCAGTATCCGGTATCATCATCTCACAAGTATGTGACCACTCTTCTTAACTTCTCTATGCCCATGTCCTCACTAGGCCTTCTCTCCCTTCCTGCATGCACTCACACTCTCTACTACTCAAGGACCAGCTACGAATACACCCACTGTTGACTCTACTAACCCCTTTGAGTTCTACTACTAACTACTAGCAATGGTGAAACTATGGCTGCCTTCCCTCTGTCAGCGCTGGGGCAGCTACGGCTGCTCTCTCTCCCTCACACAATGCAGCTCCCTGGTTCAACGCTTTGCTCTTCACAATAGCGCACAAGTGCACCAGTACTTCCACACTTCATGCAAATGAGCAATCTGCCAAAGGGGAGGCTGGCCAATCCTTATATTGTCGTGGACTGAGCTTCAACTCGTCCTAGCCTCTGCTTCTTGGGGCTTGACTTGGTTTTGGTACCACATCCCCACGACCTGTTTGCTTCAGAATGTCAGGGCCTGGTACCTTTCCCAAATTGTCATTGGTGTGCTGCTGCTTGGGCCTGTGAGTCACAAGTTTTCAATTGTGGAATGTGACTTTTCACTGTGTGACGTGACTTTTGCTTAAAGAACGCAACCTTTGCCCCTGGGATGTGACTGTTCACCGGGTGCCTGTTGGACTTGACTCCTAAGGTACCCGAATCTGACTCCTCTGAAACTGACCGTCTTGGCCTAAGACCTTGACCCTGAAACTCGAATTTGGGGTCTGAATCGCGGAAGGCCTTTCACTCTCACTGGCCTAATTTCGAGGTCCTCCGAGAAAGTTATCAACTTTACCTATCTATTATGTTAATTCCTCTCTTAGCCCTCTCGTAGTAGGACACAAATGCTGTGCTGTCTCAATTAGTTCATCTCTCGTAAACCAGCGATCCTCTGAAGGTTCCTAGTATGCAAACCTAACCTTATATTGTCGTTGTGGTCTACCCATGTGCCCAGATCTGTAAACATCTTCTTCAACAATCCTATCCACATCATACTTACCATCCATATCAAGGGGAATCATAGATCTGTGTGATGGAAACATGTCGTTACTAACGCAAGTAAGTAACTTTGAGGCGCGAAATACCGGATATGTGTGCAAGTGAGGAGGAATCTCAACAACAAATGAGGGACCATCCACATCACCAGTTGCATCCAGAATCTGCCATGATCCTTTATAAGCAGGCAACAATTTCTGTGAGATGTTCTCCTCAGGGAGAAACTCTTTTGACTCTACCTAGACCAAGTCCTCTACAACAAATCGTGAAGGCCTACGGTGCTTATTTGCCTGTTCCACCATCTGGTGCTGTGCCTTACGGATATTCTCCTTGACTTTGTCTAAGTCCTTTTGGTACTGCATAGCAAATTCCCTAGTCCCTGGGGGAAGTCTCTGTACTTGATCAGGGTTTAAATAGTCAATTCGTCTACGAGGACGCCATCCAAGATGCAGTTCAGTAGGTGTCCTAGATGTAGCTAGATGCACAGAGTTATTATAGGCACTCGCAACCTTTGGCAGATGTTCATCCCAGTCAATCTGATCTGGCCGGATGTACATGCGCAGCACCTACTGCAGCAGTTTGTTCATCTGCTCGGTCTATCCTTTCGTCTCAGGGTGTCTACCTGAAGACATAGTCAGTTTGGACCCATATACTTTCATCAGTTGCTGCCATTGTTCACTTGTGAACCGCATATCTCTGTCACTTACGATAGCCAAGGGATGCCCAAAGTCCTTCACCCAATGAATAAAGAACTCCCTAATCACCAGATCAGTCCTTGCATCTGCAGGGACTGGAACAAAAACAGCAAATTTGCTAAATTTGTTTACCACTACCATAACTTGACTCTTACCGTTTCAGCGCTTTACCTTGGTGTCCATGAAGTCTACAGACCCGGAGTCCCCGGTTCCCGACGGAATAGGCAGCGGTCTAAGTAATCGAAGGGGAGGTTGTGTCGAACTCTTGTTGCTTTGACATACCTGACAACCTTGTACATAGGAAATGCAATCATGCTTCATTCCCACCCATGTGTAAGAGAGTAGGAGGTTAGCATATGTCTTCCGCCATCCGAAGTGGACCTCAGTATCGTGACTTTCCCCAAGTATAACGCTGCAAATTTCCTCACTGTTCGGAATACACAATCGATCATGGACATCCGTTTTTTCAAACAGCAATCCTTGTGTCATTCTAAAATTCGAGACTTTACGTGGTGCAGTCTGCACCTTACTGGTCAATTGGCTATAGACTGGATCACTCGCATAGGCAGAGTTAATATTTTCTTGTAGTTCGGTGCCTACATCTAGATATGTTACAATAGCACCGAAAATGTCAACTCTCCTACTCAACGCGTCAGCGACAACACTATATTTCCCCTTGACTGGCTTCAACTCAAAATCAAATTGGTCGATCTCCCCAGCCCACCTAATGAATTTCAGTGCCATTCTAGCCTGGGTTTTCAACCAGCGAAGTGTTTCGTGATCTGAATACACTTTGAAGCGGCATCCTAGAAGATAGTGCCGCCAATGATTCAGTGCTTCCCGTAAAGCAAACAACTCTCTCTCGTATGTGGAAGTGGCGACCTTCTCAGTAGGCAGTCTATAGGACAAACTCGACTGGTCTGTACCCATTGCCATCATTTTGTTGGAGTACAACAACTATCCGGTACTAACTGGCGTCAGTGGTAACAATGAAAGGCAAGGACGGGTCAACAATTTTCAAAACCGGATATTCAATTAGACACTTTTTCGAACGCTTGAAGGATGTTGTGCAGTCCTGATCCCATTTCCAAATGGTCTCCTTTTTCAATAGCCTGCGTAATGGGGCAGCAATTACTGTGAGGTTCCGAATGAACTTGCGGTAATAGTTGTGAGGTTCCGTCAACGTTCGCGGGTTAGGCCAATCTCTAATGGTTGCAATCCTTGTGTCTTCCGGTTTGATCCCATCTCCATCTAAGATGTGTCCTAGATACAGTACCTGACGCTTAGCCCACTCACATTTCTTGGGGTTCAACTTGAATTTCGCTTCACGTAGCTGATTTAGCACCAACCGAAGGTGCTCCTCGTGCTCACTCAATTTTTTACTAAAAATCAGTGTATCATCCAAATAAACCACGACAAACTTATCAAGCCAATCACGGAAGAGTTCATTCATACATCGCTGGAAGGTTGTAGGGGCATTTGTCAAACCAAACGACATCACCACAAACTCATAGTGGCCATATCTAGTTCGGAAAGCCGTTTTGTGCTGATCCTCGTGCAATACCTCAATCTGATAGTAGCCCGATTTCAGATTAATTTTGGAGAAGTATCTACAACCCTAAACTCTATCCGGGAGATCATCTATTTGTGGTAATGGTTCAACATTCTTAACGGTTATCGCACTAAGTCCCCTATAGTCTATGCACATACGCAGCTCACTGCCCTTCTTTGGCACAAACAGAATCGGTGCACCGAACGGTGAGGAGCTTGGCCTAATCCACCCCTTCTCGATCAACTCATCCAACTGCTTCCGCAGTTCGTCAAGCTCTTTGAGAAACGCCCTATAGATGGGGCCCTTGGGGATCCTCCTTCCGGGTTCCAAGTCTATCCGGTGCTTGGTCTCCCTCTCAACTATTCCACTTTGGGCCTCTCCAACACCAGTGAACTCAACAAGCAACTTCTGCATATTTGGGGGAATGTGTTCTTCCTCTTTCTTACTTTCACTCACCGAACGCACATACGCAACAAACACTTGGTCGGTGAGGTCATTTTTGACCACATGTTGGGCGAACGCGGAGGCACTCATGCAACAAAGGGATAGGCTATTCTCTACGCCAGATGCATGGTAAAGTCGGATTTTCTTCTTTCCATTTGCAGGGCTAGGCAAAGAACACTCATGCTCACCTAATTTCACATCTGCATCAGTGGCCTCACCCCAGTCAGTTCCTAGTATCATTGCAAAGGATAAGCTATCCTCCACTAAGAGTGTCAGGGAGTGCAACACTTTTTCTATCTTCCCCCCTGCCTCCAACCGGAAGTATGCCCTAACCTCTTCAACGTATTCGTCTACTATCATCTCTCTGTTGCCGGCCAACTTGCTAACAACGGGCTCTTCTAGCTTGTTTACCTTCAAGCCCAGGTGCAACTTTTGCAACCCTTTCTTATATAACTGCGCGTAGACCCACTGTCTATCAACTCACCTATCCTTTCTCTATTCACTTCTACATCTTCTATTATCAATTGCCGTTTCTTCTTCTTCATCTCGGCCCAAGCGCAGCGACGAGTGATCAGTTCATCACCAATGCTTGTGAGGGAACCACCTAGAGAGGTCCTCGCACAAGCAACCTTTGGACAACTAACTAGGTGAGGGCCTACTACAGTCTCTACTGGTTCCTTTTGGGTACCTATACTCAGGACAAAAGGAACGATGTGGTCGGGGTCAAACTTCACAATGGTGTGGCTCCGCTTCACCGTGCCCTTGATCCAATCCAACTTGTTGATGTCCCATAGCAGCAAGCTGCAGCAATGCGCAGCACACGGAACCCAAGGTATCCGTGAAACCGGCAAGTCCGTGCGCCGCTCCAAAATCTGCGTGGCCTTCTTGTTCACCTCCGCATTGTCGGTGCAAATTGCATTGATGCGTTGCAGACCGACCTCCCTCATTATCTTCTCCCAAAGTCTGGCCAGTGCTGGTCCGGCCTTCTTCTTTCCATCCATCGACACCGTTGCCACCAGGACCGCTCCCTGCTCCCCCCCCGCCAAGAAATTCATGACAGGCCTTTCCCTCCGATCGGTCGACCTGTCCGTGATGAAAGTGCAGGCCGTGACATCCCAGCATGCAGTCAGAGGCTGCACTTGCTTTTGAATGCGCAAAAAGATAAAGTCGAGCATCACCGTCCGGATGTGCTTCGCATAAGGCAATTTCACCTTCGGTCGTGCGCTGGCCACCTCGTGCAGTTTGAGAGTGGTGTCGAAGTTCAAAAAATTGAACGCGATTCCCGCCCGGAACATTGCCTCCGCCCATGCGATGTCCAACTTCTTTTGAGCTGCGTTGTCCACCCATCTTGTGATGGTCATTTGCTGCACCGGAGACGCCCTTGTGGTGGTTTGACACTCTTCTCGCAGCGCCTCCCCCGCTGCGCTTTCTTTTCCCCACTGCGCCATCTCCTCGACCGGCTCCCTCCCTGCAGCAACCGGCGGTTGTGGCTCCTCGTAACCACGACAAAAAACCACGTCCCCATCATCGTCGTTTGCTGCAGCCCCCCCCTCCGAGATGTTGTGCAGCTGCCTGTAGTTCTGCAATAGGTAGCGAGTCTTCTAATCGCTTGGCAACACCTTCGCCCCTTGGGCCACCAGCTTATGCACAATCTCCCCTGTCCGGAAAGGGCACAACTTGAGCATCTTCATGAAATGCTCAACTGCTCGTGTCTCCAAATGGTCGAGCATAGCCGACACCTCGGCCAATACTCTCACTGGCCCTTCGACACAGCCTCCTGCCCTTGTTCCATGTGCTTCCGTATCTCCTTCTCGCCCTGCAGCTTCTTTTGTCTACATTCAGGCTGTGGGACGAACAACGAGGGGTCAGTAGCCGGTGTTGGTTCTTTGTAAGTCACCCCCGACGAAGGTGTACTTGAGCTAGCGATGTCCTTCCCGCTTCCCTCTCCTCTTTCCAACGGCCTCCGACTTCCTTGTCCACCAATCGCACCCCTTGCACTGCTCCCACCAGCCATGGTGCTGCAACCACCTCCTCCCTGCAACTTCAATTCTCGCCCTGCAGCTTAACAATGTTCAAGAAGAAGAAGAAGAAGAAGATGGATTGATGAATGAATGGAGGGAGGGAGGGACGACGAGATGGGAGGATGGATGGATGAAGGGAGACTGCTAAACAACGTCCAAAAAGAAGAAGAAGAAGAAGAAGAAGAAGAAGAAGAAGAAGAAGAAGAAGAAGGATGGATGGATGGAGCGAGGCGGGGAGGTGGCGAGATGGGAGAATCGATGGAAGGCTGCTAACCAATGTTGAAGAAGAACTAGAGGGAGGGGGGGAGGGATGGCGAGATGGGAGGATGGAGGGATGGACCGGGGGGAGGAATGGCAAGATGCGAGGATGGAGGGATGGAGGGAGACTGCTTAACAAGGTCCAAGAAGAAGAAGGAGATGGATGGATGGATGTATGGATGGAGGGGGGGAG
>BFEA01000092.1:2750235-2774392 GCA_003427395.1 Chara braunii
AGGTTTGGGCACATGCATCAGCTTGTGCTCGATGATATCGTCAATGTCCATGTGTCCGTCCATGGTTGGGGGCAGCATTGATCTCTAGAGGGAAACTGATCTGTGGCAGCGAAAGGTGCCACTTGGATGCATGGAAAACAGGGTAAGTGCACAAGTGTGCAGGAATGCGAATCACGTATGAAGGCCCATCCGGTTGATCCCCTACAATGTCTAAGATCTCCCAGGGCCCAAAGTACTGTGCCATCAGTTTACGTGAAATCCCCAACTCCTGGCCTAGTTCAGATGACTTTACCCACACTCTATCACCTACCTGAAAGTTAGAGGGCCGTCTATGTTTATTCTCAGATGCCATCATAGCATCATGAGACTTAATGTTTGACGGCCTGCTGCAGCATCCGTTCATAATTAACAGCAAACTCTATGCTGTCAGGTGTTGCAGTGGGTTGCCTTTCTGGTAGCAGAAAGTCAATTGCAGTTCTTGGCTTCCAACCAAGGTGCAGCTGGTTGGGAGTCATACCAGTAGTATTGTGCACAACATTGTTGTACAAGTTGGCGACGAGAGGTAACTTCTCGTCCCAGTCATCCTGACTTGGCTTAATATAATGCTGAAGCAGGCGTTGCACTACCCGGTTCATTTGTTCTACCTGGCCATTTGACTTAGGGTGGTTCCCTGACGTCATTTGGAGCTTGGTACCCATCTGTTTAGTTGTCGCCTGCCACAGTTCGCTGGTAAACCTTACATCCCCGTCACTTACCATCGACGTAGGTAGTCCAAAATCCCTGACCCAATTATCCAAAAACAGTTTGACGACATAGTCAGTTTTAGCAGTTTCTGGCATAGCGAAAAGTCTTGCATACTTAGTAAAGCGGTCCACTATCACGAAGATGTGCCTTTTTCCAGACTTATTGGTCACAAGAGTATCCATGAAGTCCATAGACACACTCTGACCAGGACCTTCAGGAATCGGCAAGGGCTTGATGAGCCCAAGCGAAGCCTGAGTCCTAGGTTTGTTCCTTTGGCAAACCTGGCACGTTTCAACGTGCTTTTTCGCATCTTGCATCATAGTGGGCCACCAAAATTTCTGCACTAAGTTAGCTGAAGACTTTTTATAACCAAAATGACCAGTTGCATCGTGGCATTCCCCTAAAAATAAACTACACAAAGACTCACTACCGGGAACACACACTCTCTTATTCCTTGCCTTTTCAAGAAACAGTAAGCCATCTACCATCGTAAATACTAAATTCATCAGAAGTTATTTTATCCTTCTCTTTGAACTTATGGATGATCTCAGACATAACTGCATCTTGCTGGTAGACCTCCACCAACGATCGAGTCAGATCATTAGATATGCCGAATTCAGTTACTAGCGCGCCCAGATAATCTGCCCGTCGAGATAGTGCATCCGCCACCTTGTTGTACTCTCCTTTGATAGGATCAAGTTGATAGTCATACATGTCTATCACTTGTATCCATCTCTTGAGCGCATTTGAGAGTACCAGTTGCGTCTTGATCCAGCGCAGGGTCTCATGGTCAGATCTTACATAGAAAAAACTGCCAAGGAGATAATGCCTCCAGCGCTCGATAAAGGGCATAGAGCTCACACTCGTAGGTAGACCTGGTTAGTTTTTGAGATGGCATCTTCTTACTCATGTACTCGATAGGTCTCAACTTGGGCCCCTCCTTTTGCGCAAGGACCGCGCCTATGCCATATTGGCTGGCATCTGTGGTCACTACAAATGGCTTATCAAGATCCGAAAGTTTAAGAACCTCATAGTGTGTCAGGGCATACTTCAGTTTCCTGAAGGCCGCCTCACACTCTTCAGTCCACTCCCAGGGGGTATCTAGTCGAGTTAGATCTGTTAATGGGGAAGCTATAGTACTATAGTTCTTTAGAAATGGACGATAGTAGCCTGTCATCCCCAAAAACGATCTGAGCTCAGTAACAGTCTGAGGTCTGGGTCAGTCACGTATGTTGGCCACCTTAGCATCATCCGGCCTCAATCCATCGGCTAAGATTTCATGACCCAAGTACAAGATCTTGGTGCGACCGAACTCGCATTCTCCAAGTTAACCTTGTACTGGTGTTGTCTTAGGAGACCTAGCACTATTTTCAAGTGCTCAACGTGTTCCTCTACAGTCCTACTAAAGATAAAAAATATCGTCGAGGTACACGACGATAAACTTGTCTAAGTAATCATGAAATATATTGTTCATCGCGTGCTGGAATGTACCAGGTGCATTGCATAGGCCAAAGGGCATCACCACAAACTCGTACAGACCGTACCTGGTCTGAAATGCGGTTTTGTGTTGGTCCTCAGGTCTAATGGCAATTTGATGGTATCTGAACTTCAGATCTATCTTGGTGAAGTACCGGCATCCTTGCACTCTATTCGGAGGTCGTCGATGCGGGGTAGGGGTTCCGCGTTCTTAACGGTGATGGTATTGAGGCCCCTATAGTCGATGCATATCCTCAGGGTACCTCCCTTATTTGGGACAAATAAGACTGGCGCACCGTAAGGGGAGGTACTAGGCCAAATCCATCCCGAATCCATCCCTTTTCTGTGAGCTCCTTGAGCTGGCGGCGGAGCTCATCCAACTCCGCCGGAGACATCCTATAGATTCGTCCTCTAGGCACCTTACTACCTGGGACAACCTCTATCGCATGGACCACCTCCCTTTCTACCATGCCTGTGGGCTCCTAAAAAAGGTCGGTATATTGTGCGACGACTGATTCTATCTCTGGGGGTGTTTTAACGACCTCCCCTTTCTCAGAGACAAAGACTAGATACATGCCCTCCTCGCGATTCTGCTTGTAGTAGTTATAGAAAGAGGAAGCACACATGCAGCCGTAGTTCTCCACTAGACTGCTAGCCTTATACTTTTGCAATCTAATGGTCCTACCATTTGGCAATGTGTGTATCAACACCTTCCTATCCCAATCAAACTGCAGTTGCGCGACCTCGAGGTAGTACATGCGTAGTAACATATCGAAGGGCAATTCGTCGCCGACGAGGAATGAGATTTTATGTCTCACTTCCCCTCATCCATAAGAGAAGGAACAGACTACATCCTTGACATAGTCTCTTACTACCATTTGGTGCTTGTTGGCTAGCATAAAAGCTACAGTTCTGCTAAGCCGCTGCACTTGGTCCCCTAAGCGCAGTCTATCCACACAAGCACGACTGATGAAATTTTGTGTAGAGCCTATGTTTGCGAAGGTGCCAACCTTGCGGCCACCAACAACAACCTCTACCACGAAGTGTTCACCTTTTGGACCTCTACTAATCATCGCCCAAGAGTCTCTGGGGTCCTTCCCTGAGCACTCAGTCTCTAACTCTTCTAGGGCCTCAGACACATCTCTCGAACAGAGCGTCGGTGGGTCTGAATGTGCCTGCGGGGCGATACGTGTGTCACTAGCCCTAACCAACGCCTGAAGTGGGGAAGGCAACGTTACCACTTCAGCGCGAGTAAGAGTGGCTAAAACTCCTACTGGCCCGAGGTGTTTCCCTGCAAAGTGCTCGCGGAAGCACCGCCAGGGTTCAAAGATAGTCCCACCACCGTTGGAGAGGCTACCCTCGTTAGGACTTTCTTGCCTCGGCATGTTCGGGACGTGTGGCCATAGTTGCCACAGCTCATGCCACAGCTCATGCCACAGCTCATACACGTACCCCTAGCAACTCAGTCCCTCCACACCTCATACTCTAAACCAAGTTTTACCCATGCGGGCGTTCCTTGGTCGCCCTGACTCGTAGACCGGCCTACCTTCTTCTTCCCGGTCCCCCTAGCCTTTCCTTTGATGGGTGCCACGACTCCCCCATCCGAAGTCTCGCTGGCCCCATCATGCTCTATCTCTTCCCCAAGGTTTGGGAAGCCGTCAATTTCTGTCGCCTGACCATCGTGGTCGATGAACATTAATTGCCCTTTCTTCTTCCAGTCCTAGGGGAGTCTCTTCTTCCTACCATCTCCCTGACTCTGATGTGCGGATCCCAACTTTGCCTCTATGTCTAAGGCCTTCTTGCTAAAGGAAGCGAAGTTGTGTTGTTCGACATAGGCCTCATCCACCAGCTTTGTCCTAACCTTTGAAGGCAGACATCTAAGGTAATCCTTGAGTACCTGCTGGTCATAGCGCACACCAGGTACCACGAGCAGACGTTCTACGGTATCTGTGAGCTCTCTAACATTCTTGTACCTTCTGGCACAAAGACTGTTGATTGCGTCTGTGGCCTTTTGAGCCCCTTGAGGGTCATGCCACCTATTGTACACGGACCGTACGAACTCTTTCAATGTCTGGGCCTGGGCCCAGGCATTGAAGTTCTGACCGTAACCCTACTGCTGCACTAGGTCATTCAACCAGCGGGCTGCTGACCCCTCTAAAAAGAAGGCAGCTACTACAACTTCTTGCTCCGGCCTGGTAAGCTTGTGCCTCACATAGGTAGGCACCATCCTTACCCAGGTATCTAAGTCCTCATCCTTCTTCCTGTCACCGGAGAAGGGCTTAGGACTCAGCAAGGGTATTTTGGGCATCCATTGCATAGGTTGCATTGGCCCAAGAGATTGTTGCAGTGGCTGCATAGCCACCGAAACAGGTTGTTGCACACTGACCTGGGCCTGGCTTGACAGTGGGACTGTAGTAACCACTGTCGTCGATGATACGGCAGGGACTCTAAGGACCGGACCACTAGTCGTCACATAACCACCTAGAGGGGGCATGCCAAACATAGGTGAGAACGAGGGCCCAACCGGCGACGACGTCATTGATGGACCCGCAACCGATGGGGGAGCTACAACAAACTGAGGTTGTCTCATCACTGGACGAGGAGCCTGTAGTGCAGCCAGAATTCATTTTTGGCCTGCCACTCGTTCAGCCAACACCTCCTGATGAACAACCTGCGTCTCCGCCACACACAGGAGTGAATTCCGCAGTGCTTGCATAGAGGGATCTAATGTGGACTCATCTAGTGCCTCCAGCTTGCCTAGTTTCTGCAATCTACCACCTAGTCTAGCTTTTCTCATGATTGTTCTTCTTCTTCTCGCAGCTGCCTCATCCAATTGTCGTTGTAGCTCATCCTGAATTTCTTCCACTTGGAGGATCTCATAATCCTCCGGCTTGAATTGAGCCTGTTGGTTGACTAGCAAGCCAATGGAAGCCTGAGAACCACTCTGACTGACTCCTGACGAAGTGGCCTGTGTAGAGGCATGCAACATGGTAGAGAAGGTAGCCATGGCCGTACAGGTACTAGTTGTAGTTCTAGACCTGGCGCTGGCCTCAGCCACCCTCGCTCTTCTTGCCGTTGTTCTCTCCCTAGCCTCTCTCCGCAGTCTTCTCTCGTGTCCTGGACCTAACTCTAGGAAAGTCAAGGGGCGACTGAGAGCAGTTCTATAAGTGACCCTAAGGTCATCCACTAACAACTCCTCCTCACTACTGCTTGCATCACTCATGAGCTACAGTGTGTGTGATCTAAACTAGAACCCACAATGAATCCTACCTCAGCATGACACACAACCGATTTATGATACGCAACTAACTTCGGTCGGCTGGACAGAAACAGTTAGGTGGTTAGGTGTCAACCAACGTCAGATCCTGCAGAGAATATTAAATCTATTTTTAGATTACTCTAAGACAGATTGCAATGCAACAAAGAATATGCTAGTCTATCTCCAGTTGTCTATCAGTTGTTAGTCAAGTTCGTAACAACTAAATTATCAAAAATAAAAATAATGCTCCCTGAAGAGATGTATGCTGAATGGTTGTTTATCTAATTAATGTCACGGCGACCAATTGTCGGAATCCAACCCTTTCCCTGTATCCCTCTTGAGTAATCGCTTTGTGCCAACGCCCTGAGCATCTAGTTGAGCAGTGTGTCTAAAGGTGTGCAATCCGGCCCACCCCTGTGCCCCAAGTCAACGCCGAACCTGCCAGCCCCTGCACTTTATTTATCCTTGCATGCAACGAACCTTACACCCGGTTTGATATGGCTGATCAGGAGGCATTTAAGGAGATCCCCGTAACTCCTCAGGAATTTTTTAACGTCGCAGACATAACGACGATTACATCCAAAATCAACACTTAGTCCCCGACATAAATATTTAAAGATGGTCTGGTAAGCGTCTGTTCAAAGGGCTGGCATGCCCTGCATGACCTCTATTGCGCAGCAGCAGAACCAAGGACTTGTGGCAAAGCATGCATGTACTAGTCCCAGCGGGTTGGCATGGTGATCGTGATCCGAGTGCCTCGTCCAGAGCCCTTCAGAGGCAACGCCCGTCTCCCACCAGCTTGCTGCCCAGGAAGAATGTCAACTCTCAAGGTTGAGCGCTCGCGACACCTCACATCGAGAGGACTCTCAAGGCAAAACTTACTTCCTCACGGTAAGAAGTAATCAAGAGTTTAGATAAGGAAGGAAGCAACGTACCTCATAATGCTGCCCCCAACCACAAATTTCTCACCGACAACCTGATGTGCATTTGTGATGACCGGTCCTTGCCTCGGCACAACCAACAGCAGAATGCAGTTCCACCTCGGCTTAAATGCCACATCAGCGAGCTCTCATCATCCATCATACACCCCTATTGTCACCACATAGCTTCCTGGCGCGCCCACACGACCCTGGGCCGCCTTACGTTCAACGCCCAAGCCTTATCATTGCCCCACACCTGATGTGAAGCACCGAACAGCTATTGCGAAGAACCAATGAGCCCAGTTCGAACCAGCTCCGATACCAATTTGCAAGGAAAATGAGCAATAGCGAGATGACAATATACAGATTGCACAATCACATTGAAAGCCAGATCGTATCACAGTGTTCAAAAAGTAGCATTGCACCAATATGACACCAATGGAGAATCGTAGCACTGAAAACCAATGTCAATGAGAGCTTGCTCTCGCCACCACCAACATATGTATCCAGTTCCTATCTCCCTACTTGGCGCTCGGCGCCCAGCCTACTCCCTACATAGCTACTACTAGCCTACTAATTGACAATGCAACTGTTGACGTCAGCAGCCTCCGAAGTACTTGAAGATGTCGCCCATGCAGACCATCGCCAATACCAGGTATGTGCCCGCACATCATCATCATCATCATCCTTCTCTCTCTCCCTCGTCTTACTCCCACATCTTCCCTCTTGTACACCTGAAGTCCACCTTTGCGCCTCACTGTAGTCCAAGCCCGCCAGCTATGGTGGCTGGGCTATGGTGCTGCCCTCAGCAGCGCCCTCCTCCTTCACACGACCGCATGTGCCCACGCCTTGCCTCTCAGCACCTATCGCAGCTGGCGAGCCTTTGCTCCAGCAGCGCTGCCGCTAGGCATGCAAGTGCGTGAATGAGCTGTCAGCCAACGAGCTCTTTCCTATATGGAAAAGAGTTGGCCTGGCTTCGCAGCCTGGCTGCCCTGAGCCGGGGCCCAGAAGGTTTCGGTAGGCCACAGGGTGTTGTGCCTCTGGTGCAGCTACTGGGCCTCATTCGATTGGGCCTCCCAACTGTCTGTGTATGAGGCTGTGAATCTCGCCCAGGGCCTGTGCTTTCGGAAAGGCCTAGAAGGCCTGGGAATTTCCACGCTACTCGGCCTCTGTTTTCCTTCAACCAACTGGCACGATGAAACTGCCTGGACCCTAAATACGAAATTGACAGCCAAGGGCCTCTCGTAATTTGTTAGGCCTGCCTTCACTTCGGGCGGGCATATTTGCAGCAGGGGCCCCTTAGGCCTGTCGAGGACCCAAATCCTCGCAAGAAAACAAGTGCTGGAAATAGCGCTCAAGATCGTCGAGGTTAACGTCTCCAGCAACCCCTCGTCATCCTTGTATGCAAACATCTTTGAGCAGGCTAGGGAGGAGTTGGCACTCCGGAGACTGGGGGAATTGAAAGGCCTACAAGTGAGAGCAAGGATGATGGACCACGAGCTAAACGAATCAATGAGCAAACCGTTTTTTGCCATGATAAAAGCAAACAACAGGGCCAGCTCGATAGACGGCTTAAAAGAGCTATCAGGTCAACAACTTACAAGGTCAGACAGCGAAGGAATGCTACAAATAGCCAAAGGATTTTACCAAGAACTGTATCAGACAAAAACCCACACTCCACCCTCTGCAGCAACAAGAGAAGCAAGGTCCAAAATGCTCCAATATCTAGATCAAACGATCACAACAGAACAAGCTACAACGTTAGACAAACCAATCACTCGAGAAGAACTAAGGGTCGCAGTCCAAAGTATGAACAACGATAAATCCCCGGGCTTAGACGGTCTTACCAAAGAGTTTTGGGATCAACTCTAGCCAGTAATGGGAAAGGACCTCCTTTCCTTTTACGAGGACAGTTGGGAAAAGGGGGGCTTGGGAGAACTATTGAGTAGCTGCGTGGTGACCCCCCTCTACAAAAAAGGGGACCGGAAAGATATCTGAAACTACAGACCAATCTCCCTCCTCACCCTTCCCTACAAAATCCTAGCAAAAGCACTCACCTTCAGAATTCTGGATCTCACAGACAAATGCTTTCATATAGACCAAGCCGGCTTCATCCCAAGTAGGTACATCCTGGACAATGTCCTCACTCTAAACGAAGCGGCATGGAAAGTAAGGGAGAAAAGGCTTAACACTGCAATTATGTTCTTTGACTTTGATAAGGCGTATGACCAAGTCAACTAGGCTTTCTTCAACGATAGCATGGAAAGAATGGGAGTTGGTCCTAATTGTAGGAAATGGGTAAGGATCTGCTACAACGATGCCTCAGGTTGTGTACAAATAGATGGCCTACTCTCTGAACGATACCCAATCTCCCATTCAGTGCGGCAAGGAGACCCTTGGCTCCCCCGATATTCCTGTTCGTCATGGAAGCAATAGCGTCCTTCCTGCGCAAACATCCATCAATCCAACGACTTCCAGATCTGAATGTGGGCACCCCTCACCATATCCAGTTCCCAACAGTTATAATGTTTGCAGACGACCTCATTGTCTTAATCGGGGCATCAAATTCATCAGTGAAAGCCTTAGTGAGGGCAATGGAAGCATTCAGGTTAGCATCAGAAATGAAGATCGACTGGAAAAAGACAGTCGGATGGTGGCTCTCAGAAGAGGAAGGCCCTGAAGCAGACATGACATGGGAACAACCTGAGGAACCTACGAGATACCTGGGAATCATGGTTAACAAAGATGGCCCAGCACCACAAATGGCACAAACTTGTTAACCAAACAAATCAACAGAATGGGGCGTTGGGAGACACGTACACCTCATTGCTTGGGAGAGCCTTGACACTCAATACTTCTATCTTCTCTATGATGTGGTACATAGCCTCCATCTGGACCATACCGGACCAGAACATCAAAGAACTAGATAGAAAAGCAAGAGCCTATCTGTGGGCAGGTGATCCCAACAAAACGAGATATATCCCAAAAATAGTCTGGCACTACATAACCCGGAAGACCTCCAAAGGTGGGTTGGGGATAATCGACCCCAAGCAAGAAACAAAAGCCCTACAGATAAAATGGATAGTCAATATACTAACCCAACCAAGACTGGCATGGCACGAACTAGCCCTAGACAGCATCAGAGCCTTAGCTCCAGTTCAACTCCTGACAATATGCCAGGCTTGTTTTGGGTAATGAGCAAGGACTGGACCCCGAAGACTGGTAGGAGAAGACGACGACCTAACCCACAACAGAACGAAGCCCAACTGTCAACACCCTACTGGACAGACCTTATCGTAATTTGGAGAGGAATTCAGCCGAACAAAGCAAAGAAGCCCAAATTCAAAGAAGAAGTACTTCGTCAGCCCCTATTCGGGAATCAATATGTGAGGGATGCAGGGGATCTCCCTTTGTCGCTAGCAAAGGGCCAACACTGGCTTTCGTGGGTCAGACATGGCGTATGGAGGGTAAGGCACATCTGGGACGAAGCAAAGAAGGATTGGATTGATGAGGAACAAATGAGTCATCTGCTAAAAGGTTGTCATAATCGGCACGAAAATCTGACAACGGTCGTGAACAGCATCCCCGATGGGTGGAAAGAACTACTAAAAGAAACATTTTCATGGAAATCAGGAGAATGGGGGGTGCTGATCCAAGATTCCGCACCCGAGAAAGCATACCAGCTTCACCGCAGATGCCCGGGCTCGGACCTCTCAGGGGTATTCATGTCTTTTCCCATAAGCCGGTCCAATCCCAACTCGCTCTCCATCCACAATATCGACCCTCGGGAAACAATCCTTAATACTTATGCGCTCCGCAAGATAAGAGTATTGGGAACCTGGCCGAAATCAATATTCCAAATGAACACAACGATCCAGGATCTTGAATTCGACCCAGAAGAATGGGCCTGGCTCTTAGGAAGCAATAGATTCTGTAAGACTCCCATTCAGATAACACAATACACAGTCAAAATGGGTTACAGGATGTTACTGAAAACACAGGACCCTGAACCTGTAATCAAGGAGCGATGGTCTAAATTGTTAGGACAGAGAATGGAGCCAATCCCCGAATTTCCCTGGCGAAAATACAAGTTTATCCGGCCAGTCAAAATTAAAAGCCTCCAATCACCTATAATGCTCTCCCAGTGAACGTTTGGCTACACATCCGAAGGAAGGACAGCGACCCGAACAGCTCAGAACGGTGCCTAGTGTGTTCGGACAACGAACGAGAAGATCTCACACACTGCCTGATAACGTGCAAGTTTGCTACTGACATTTGGGCGAGAGCCTCAGCACTCCGGGACCATCTATTTCCTTCCTCCCTACCTGAACACCCGATTCAACTTCTCCTATGGACTAACATCCCAGCCCATTTCCATAAGCCTGAACGCACATGGTTNCATCTATTTCCTTCCTCCCTACCTGAACACCCGATTCAACTTCTCCTATGGACTAACATCCCAGCCCATTTCCATAAGCCTGAACGCACATGGTTTGGAATAATCAGGAAAGTGACTCTTTGGGTCATCTGGAAGGAAAGGTGCAACAAAATCATTGACAAGTCCAGTAATCAGGCGGAGCAGGTCTGGGCAGCAACAAAACTCTTTTTGGAGACGGATATTCGATGCCAATGGAAGAAGGTCAAACTCCAGATTTGCCAGAACCCGAAGAAGCAACAAGAACTAATCTCCAATTTCAAGATGGTGTGGTTAGTCAATGGGAAGATAGCCGACATTCATGCGCTGCAAATCAGATGGAAGGAATGGCATAACTCTGCGACTTCCCAAAGAACAAGAGTTTCTCTATAGGCTGGACAACGGGACTACAGGGATATATGACTCTCCAATTCCAACTCACTTGTTAAGCTGCCTGTTTTTCTTGGAATACTAGCATACCTGACAGGCCCCCGATAGAAGAGCTTGAGAGAAATTTCAGGGACAGGCAATCTGACAGTTAATCCTCCAGATCTCTGGAGCAATCAATGTTGATCAGGGTCCCTTCGGCCAGACGGAAGGGAGCGTGTGTGGGTATATTGATGTAATCTGGTTCATATGACTTGCCGGGGGAATAGGAACCGGACTGATGCTCCCCAGAATGGACATGGAGCCATGGCCATAAGGACTTGTGCAATAACCCATGCCATATGTCTCGTGGAAAGACTGAGGGCCAACTTGGCCACCCTCAGCCCAGGCCAAAACAGGGGTAAAGACCCCACACGAACATTCAGGGCCTGGACGTGAGACAGTTGACTTTTGTCGATTGCCTTGACCCCAACAGTCAAAGTCCAAAGGCACCCAGTCCAGGCCGCCGGTCAAGCACATACACTTGTTTGTATGCAGGTACCCAGACAACATAAAGTCCATGGGGAAAGCCTGCAACTGTACGATCCAGACCTTCGACTGTGACTCAATCTGGACGACTTAGGGAAGGAGACCCGATACCAGAGAGCCTCGACAAATACTACTTAAAGACTGGCCTCGAGGTGGTCATTATTCAGTCTTGCTATGCTGCTTTGACGTTGGCTCGACTTTGACACGGCGCCAGCTTCAGGCTGGCTTTGCGCTGGCATTGCGGACGACGACACGCAGTAGAGGCAGCATGCTGGCATTTCAGTGCGCCAGGCCATGTTGACGTGGCGCTGCCTCTGGTCTACGTGGCGCTGCCTCTGGTCTACGTGGCATGCTGACGTGGCGCTGCCTCTGGTACATGTGGCTCTGCCTCTGGTCTACGTGGCATGCTGACGTGGTGCTGCCTCTGGTATATGTGGCACTGCTCTTGGTTTACGTGGCGCTGCCTCTGGTTTACATGGCATGCTGATGTGGCGCTGCCTTTGGTATATGTGGCGCTACTTCTGGTCTACGTGGCATGCTGACGTGGCGCTGCCTCTGGTACATGTGGCGCTACCTCTTATATAAGTGGCGCTGCGAGGGAGAGGAAGATCGGGATCTGTGGTTATAGAGGATCGAGTACTCACTTGTGGCTGATGTCGTCACTGGACATTTGCTGTGTCTTCAAAGTTTTCATGAGATAACGTGCCATGTGGCACTACTGTATGAAACCAGGATTATTCTTATTATCATTGATGATGTAGTGTGGAGCAGCCCGGAGAAGGAGAGGGATCAGAAGGGTTTTGTGTATTCTCTCTTCCTCTCCTTTGTCTATTCTCCCTCCACACTCTTCTATTTTTGGATAATGAGATACAAATTCAACGAATTTTGGCGAATTTTTCACCGAAACTGTCATATTTCCCGGAATTTTTACTCTTTTCTCAGTTTTTCTTTTTGCCTGTTATATATGTGCTTTAGGGTATATCTGTATTCAGTTTCGCCGTATTTGAAGCAGTAACAAAAAACTTAGCAAAAACAGCAGACTCGAAAAAAGCTTTGGCGAACTCCGAAAGCTACTCCGAATAGGGATTTATAGTTTTTCGCCGTGTCGCTACAAGCAATGTTGTCGAAACTTTTGTGAACAAACTATGCAGGGTCATAATACAAACATTAAAAAACCAATCAGGCAAAAAAAAGACGAAAAAATCAAACTCAAGAGCACTATAAATCCCTATTCGGAGTAGCTTTCGGAGTTCGCCAAAGCTTTTTTCGAGTCTGCGGTTTTTGCTAAGTTTTTTGTTACTGCTTCAAATACGGCGAAACTGAATACAGATATACCCTAAAGCACATATATAACAGGCAAAAAAAAAAACTGAGAAAAGAGTAAAAATTCCGAGAAATATGACAGTTTCAGTGAAAAATTCGCCAAAATTTGCCGAATTTTGGGCCTTCCATGAACCGCCTTTCTGTTTGTGATATCACGTCACGATCTAGAGACTTTCAGACAGATATTGAAACTACTGTTGATTGACGACTTCTGGGTATTTATCAGACTGGGTTGATTGCAATTTGGTATCGGAGCATACTCTTCATCGCAATCCGCTGTCTGCTGACAGGTGCTGACGTGGCACCCAGGTAAGTGGGAGGTGCCGCATGTGCAATATGAAACGCGTTTATTAATGCGCGCAGTCATACCGCAAGTCTATAATAGTGCACTTGCGAGCAGCCGTCCCTTGAAGATGATGACAAAGCTACATTGAAGATTGAAGAGTTGCATTAGCAACAGGCTGATGTGGTGCTGGTACCACTGATGTGGCACATTGTTATGTAGCATGCAGGGCATGGTCTGACGTGGCACGTACCTGTATCATTACTGCTGGTTGTTGTTGTGCTGACGTGGTATATTCGTGTAAGGCAGACATGCATTGCAATGTGGCATCCCTCTTTGTAGACTGTTTCGGTCCTTGACGCTGACGTGGCAAAATTGTTGCGATGGCAGGTCAGGGGTGACACGTGGCATGCGTAAGGACTGTTGAAGGTGTGAATGTGCACTTGGGTTGTACTGCTGCTACAGATGATTGAGAAAAGAGCTAACCATTGATTGTGTTATGTGCTGGTTCTACTTACCTGTTGGTTGTCTATGGATGCTGTGCATACTTACACTTGTGCTATTGTCTTGATCACACTGGCCATGGTTGCGGTACGTGTAGTAGTAGAGTGTCATCACAAAGAATAGACAACAAAGTTAGAATTAAGGAAAGACTTGGAAATGTGTTTCTTCTGATAATTTCTTGTTGTAAAGTTGCTGCTGAAGACGCGTGTACTGTGGAATTTATTTTTGTCTTAAATTTTATTTATTGTGCAGTAAATACACGAGGACAAAATAAACTCTCTCTGGAAATCTCTGCGTACCTCCATCCTTACGTGGTTCATTCCGCTTTTCTTCTTTCCTATCCCTCTAATAGTCTACGTTGATGAGGAAGTAGGGGATCTTAAGACGCGTGGACAGATTGATGCAAGGAGGGAGACTTTGATCGGCCTCCTTCGCCAGCTCCTTTGTGAGATACACGGTGCCGGACCAGCAGCTGAACAATTTTTTCACGGGCAGTTCAACCTGCGAGCAGCAGAGGGTGAACTTGTGGCCGCAAAAACTAGTGTTCAGATGCTGGAAACCGGGCGTCGAGTCGAGGAACTCATTCAACAGGGGCGTATGGCTCTTGACCGGTATGTTGCTGAGCAGTTAGAAGAATTGAGTCGGAAAGGAAAGAAAGAAGAGACAAAAGAAGAAAAGAAAGTGGAGTCGGAAAGGAAAGAAAGAAGAGACAAAAGAAGAAAAGAAAGTGGAACCACAACTGTCAGTGGAATTAATGGAGGAAAATGTCAAATAGCTGGAGAATTCCTTGAGAGAAGAGAGAATAAAAATTGAAGAGTTCAGAAGAAAGAAATAAGAGAGAGAACAACAAGAAAAGATGTTGGAGGAAATGAGGGAGCGGTTTCACTTCGAGGAAGTTAAGACTGACCTGTCGTCCGTAGTGCAATCTATCATGGCTTACCTTGTTCATCTTGAAAGAAAGATGGACTCTAACACTGTCTCATTGGAGACTATGATGAGAATGATGAAAGGTAAGGACAAGGTGAGTTTTGAGGAGGAGAAGAAGGGGGAAGTAGAAAAGAAACCACCCCAGGAAAAACTGATGAAAGATGCAATGCGGCAGGAGGACAAACCCGGACCCTCGAAGAAGGAATCCAAGGAACCGGCAGGAAAGAAAGAAGAACCGGTCAAGAAGAAAGAAGACCGACAAAAAAAAAGAACCGGTTAAGGAAGCGAAAAAACCAAAAAAGAAAGAAAAGGTTAAGACGAAATTGCCATTTACCTATAGCAACAAAAAGGAAGAAAATTTGTTGCTATGGATCGCCGAAATACAGACTTATTGCAGCACTGCACCCGTTGCGCCTGAAAGTCAGGTTGCTTTCTCCACGTCTTGTCTGGGAGGAGTGGCCAAGGAATGGGTGTTGGCCGAAGCTAACGCCGCTGGCTTTGAGGACATAGGTGAGTGGTCTAAGACCCTGACGTTGAGGCAGTTTCTCCAGAAAATCAAGAAGAGATTCCTCGACAAGACGACAGCCGATAAGGTTTTCGATGAACTCACCACCATAGGCCAAAAGCATTAGACTTTTGTTGATGCCTTGTCTCGTGAAGTGAACCGTCTGTTGTAGGTGTCTGGACTGAATCTTCAGGACAACCAGGTTCTCTACATCTACTCGCGTGCATTGCTCGAGCCCATTCGTGGACAGCTCGTGGCCGAATCTAAGTCGGGTAAGTATAACCATCGACAATTTCGCGATCTCGCTCTCCAAAGAGAGCAGATGACCGCGCAGGTAAAAGGGTCTTACGCTTCGGTGGTTAAGTCGGGAAAGTAGGAGGTTATGGCAAGCGGGTCCTTTGGCGGCAAAAGCGCCAGGACCATATGCTCGTATTATTTGACGATGAGACTGTAGAGAAGTTACCCCTCGATGAGTCTGAGGGAGGAGGAGGTAATGGCGGCAGCGAGTCCGGGAAGGGTGACGTCGTTGCCGTAATGGCCAACAAGGGAGGCCAAAGTCAGTGGAAGAAGAAGAAGAGGTCACGCTCGTTTCCCAAGCATCCCGACATTGCGTTCGGGAGACCTTGGGAAAAGATGAACATGACTCGGGAGGAGTGGCAGTCCAAGATGGACAATCGCCAGTGTCTCAAGTGTGGTACCGTGGGACATGTGATAGCCTGGTGCCCACTTATCCGAAACCCAAAAGTGAGCAGCCAGTAGGAGTAGCATCTGCTCCTACTGAGTCGAAGGGTTTAGATCAAGATAAAGGTAAGGTGTCTATAACCCCTTCTACCCCTTCGACTCTCAAGGCAGAGGATGGCTCTTCTTCCGCCCGTCGTCCAGACCACCCTGACACACTCCTTTGTTCTGTCTCACTGAACGATTCCCTTGACGAACTCGGGAATTAACTAATAACACTAAGGAGTTCGTGGGCGAAGAAAACAAAGTCTAAGGGTGAGTTAATGATCGCGGATGTTGAGATTGCGCACATGCGAGTAGGTGCCTTGTTAGATCCGGGATCGACGCGGTCTTATATCTCAGAGAAGGCAATTCTAAAGTTGCATCTGGGAATGAAGGTAAAGGATTTACCTAGACCTATCATGTCTATACTGGCTGACAAGAGCACGATCACTGTCTCTGAAAATGTCGAGTGTTATTTCAGAACCAAGGAAGGTGAAAAAAATTTACACGAGGTATCCTTCCTTATAGAGAAGAATTTACCTATTGACTTAATTCTGGGTATGGATTGACATGAGGAACCCGACCCAAAAGTTAAGTTCAAAGATAAAATTGTCAAACTCAAGGACGAGAAGTCCGAACTGCATGCTATCAAGTTATATCATAAGTTTGACTCTGACTCTACTCTGTCTTTCTGTTGTATGAGTTATCCAGTTTTTCGATCGATGGTCGTTAAAAAGAAGTTAGATCAGGAGGTGATGATGGTGCTCATCAAACGAGTCGGTGAGTGTTCTTCATCTTACCCACCTTCTATTGAAAAACTTTTTGATGAATACAAGGACTTGCAGACTGAGCCGACGGGAATCACTGAGCGTGCTATTAAGCACACGATTGAGATCATTCCCGGAAGCAAGATTCCCAAAGGTCCCATCTATCGAATGTCTCCTACGGAACTTGAGGAATTGCGTAAGCAACTGCAAGAACTTATTGATAAAGGATGGATTCGCCCTAACTCATCTCCTTATGGTGCGCGTGCCTTATTTGTACCCAAAAAGGAAGGTGAAGTTCGCTTATGTATTGATTATCGCGGGCTGAATTCCGTCACTGTTAAAAACACGGAACCTCTTCCGCGTATTGATGATCTATTGGATCAGTTGCAAGGGTGCAGGTATTTCAGTAAATTTGATCTTAAGTCAAGATACCACCAGATTGAGGTAGCTCTTGAGGATCAACACAAGACGACTTTCCAAACCAGGTATGGTCACTAAGAGTTCGTAGTTATGCCTTTCGGTCTGACCAATGCACCTGCGACCTTCCACAAGTCAATGAATGAGTTATTTCGTCAGTGGCTTGACCGATTCGTAATAGTCTATCTCGACGACATTCTAGTGTATAGCAAAACATTAGAAGATCATGAAAAACACTTATGAATGGTCTCGCAGAAGTTGCGCGAGGGCAACTTCAAATTGAATCCGAAGAAGTCTGAGTTTGCTAAGCCTGAAGTTTTGTACTTTGGGCATATAGTAAACGAGGAAGGACTAAGGCCTGAAGAAAAGAAGATTACAACAATCAGAGATTGGCCACAACCTAAGACTATAACTGAACTAAGATCTTTCATAGGACTCACTAATTATTATAGGAAGTTCGTCAGAAAATTGTCTGTGATAGCTGCTCCTATGAGAAGATTACTGAAAGGAAAAGTCTTGGTTGTCGGACAAAGATTGTGTGTCGTCATTCAAAAAGTTGAAACATACCCTGACTCACTACCCCGTTTTAAAGATTGCTGACCCTTCCCTTCCTTTCATTGTCACGACTGATGCCAGTCAGTATGGAATTGGGGTTGTGCTACAGCAGGATGACGGTAAGGGATATAGACCTGTCGAGTTTATGTCAAAGAGACTTCCGTCATAAAAAGTAGCCAACTCTACATATGAAAGGGAATTGTATGCCTTAGTAGCTGCACTAGATACCTGGAGACACTACTTGTTAGGAAGACACTTCACTATCTACTCTGATCACTCTACATTGAAGTGGATCAAGACTCAGCCTAGACTCTCTGACAAGTTGGTAAGGTGGTCTGCATTCATTGATACATTTGATTTTGAGGTGAAAACCATCAAAGGTAAGTCTAATGTGGTTGCGGATGCTTTGTCCAGGCATGCAGATTTCTTTGAAACTATTGTCTCTTATCTCGATATTGGAAATGAATTGAAAGAACAGATCCGCCAGGGATATGGAAGTGATCCTATTTGGAGTCCTATCATTGGAACTCTATGAAAGAACCCTGAGTTGTTTCCTGAATATCGAATGACTGATGGCTTACTCTTCTTATTGGATAAAACCGAAGAACGATTGTGTATTCCTCACTTATAACCAATCAAAAGTTTGATCATTGGGGAATGTCATGATGCGGAAGGTCACTTTGGTTTCAAGAAGACGTATGCCGATGTACGAGAACGTTTTGAGTGGAAAGGAATGAAGGAAGATGTACTAACGTATGTGCGGACTCGTCTTGTCTGTCAGAGGAACAAACCCTCACATGAGAATCCGATGGGACTACTGAGACCGCTGCCTATTCCAAGTGAGCCAGGTGAGTCTATCTCCATTGACTTCATGAGCCTCACTAAGAGTCGCAATGACAACAGTCAGGTAATGGTCATCGTTGATAGATTCTCTAAGTACGCAATGTTCATTCCTTTACCTGCGGAAGCAAGAACCGAACTAATTATCCAAAAGTTTCAAATGCGATGGGTTTCTGAGTATGGATTTCCTAAAACCATCGTATCTGATAGAGATGTTAGGTTCACTCGTCTGCAATGGCAAAAGTTGATGGAAGTCTACGGAACCCGGTTGACCATGTCGTCAGGCAGACATCCTGAAACGAATGGCCAAACTGAGCAAATGAATCGTCTTTGCCAACAACTTTTGCGAAAGTATGTCCGTCCTGAACAGATTGACTGGGATGAGAACTTGCCGAAAATTGCTAGTGCATATAATAACAGTATACATACTATTACAGGAAGAACACCTAATGCATTACATAAAGGTTGGAAGCCTAAGCGTCCCATTGATGCGTTAACTAGAGACCAGATTCAGAGGCTACCCCCAGGAACACAAGAATTCGCAGTTTTGTATGAAGAAGACATTAGAAAAGTGAAGGAAAACATACAGAAAGCCCAACTGCAAATGATCGAACAAGCTAATAAACATCGTCGTCCTTCACAATTTCAGGAAGGGGACTTTGTCTGGGTTAAGTCTAAAGAGTTTTCCTTGGAAGAAAACGTGTCTCAGAAACTGCTACCTGTCTACCATGGACCCTGGGAAGTTCTCAAAGTAATTGGAGGTGAAGATGGACCTTCCTATCGTATAAATATGCCTCCACACCTCAGGACATAAGCTATCTTCCATGCGTCTAAACTGCTACCCTATGTAGAAAGTGATAACTTTCCAAATAGGCCATCTATGTTTCTACCCTCTATGAATGGAGGCTATGAAGTTGAGAAAATATTGGAACATGGCTATTTCTCTACAGGTGGCAGGGGACGACCTCAGAAGCAGTACAAGGTAAAGTTCAAGTCCCAACCCCCATCTGAAGGAAAGAACTCCTACCTACTGCTCCTGATATTATTGCTGCATAAGAACGTGGTTTAACTGAGAATTGATGTATTTTATGCGATGGAACTCGAAAACTGGGCCGGCAGGAATGCAATAACCCATGCCATATGTCTCGTGGAAAGACTGAGGGCCAACTTGGCAGCCCTCAGCCCAAGCCAAAACAGGGGTAAAGACCCCACACGAACATTCAGGGCCTGGACGTGAGACAGTTGACTTTTGTCAACTGCCTTGACCCCAACTGTCAAAGTCCAAAGGCACCCAATCCAGGCCACCGGTCAAGCACATACAATTGTTTGTATGCAGGTACCCAGACCGCATAAGGTCCAAGGGGAAAGTTTGCAATTGTACGATCCAGGCCTTCGACTATGACTCAATCTGGACGACTGAGGGAAGGAGACTCGAGGCCAGAGAGCCTCGACAAATACTACTTAAAGACTGGCCTCGAGGTGGTCATTATTCAGTCTTGCTATGCTGCTTTGACGCTGGCTCGACTTCGACACGGCGCCAACTTCAGGCTGGCTTTGCGCTGGCATTGCGGACGACGACACGCGGTAGAGGCAGCATGCTGGCATTTCAGTGCGCCAGGCCATGTTGACGTGGCGCTGCCTCTGGTACATGTGGTGTTGCCTCTGGTCTACGTGGCATGCTGACGTGGCGCTGCCTCTGGTACATGTGGCGCTGCCTCTGGTCTACGTGGCATGCTGACGTGGCGCTGCCTCTGGTTTACATGGCATGCTGACGTGGCGCTGCCTTTGGTATATGTGGCGCTGCCCCTGGTCTACGTGGCATGCTGATGTGGCGCTGCCTCTGGTACATGTGGTGCTACCTCTAATATAAGTAGCGTTGTTATTGGTCTTCATTGATGACGTGGCGTATGCCACCTGTCTTGATTGCTGACGTGGCATTGTCCACGCTGTGACTGGTTGCGAGGGAGAGGAAGATCGAGATTTGTGGTTATAGAGGATCGGGTACTCACTTGTGGCTGACGTCATCACTGGACATTTGCTGTGTCTTCAGAGTCTTCATGAGATAACGTGCCACGTGGCACTACTGTATGAAACCAGGATTATTCTTATTATCATTGATGATGTAGTGTGGAGCAGCCCGGAGAAGGTGAGGGATCAGAAGGGTTTTGTGTATTCTCTCTTCCTCTCCTTTGTCTATTCTCCCTCCACACTCTTCTATTTTTGGATAATGAGATACTGTTTGTGATATCACGTCATGATCTGGAGACTTTCAGACAGATATTGAAACTACTGTTGATTGACGACTGGGTATCTATCAGACTGGGTTCATTGCACCTGTTTTTTTTTTTTTAAAAAAAAAAAAAAAAAAAAAAAAAAGTTGGCAATATATTTTTGGTTTCCTGCTAGCTTTTCACAATTATGACTCTTTTTATGAGGGATAATGCCTGGCAATTTCTAAGGCTGTTGCCCATGCTTCTCTCTTCTTACCTCTTCTTTGCCACTGGACGCCAAACTGGAAAAGGAAAAAGAGTTATTAAACAAGACGGAGTAGATATGACGAATAGTGGAAAGGTAAGGCAGGTTCTCAGTCCCGCCTCCTTGGGCCAGCAGAACTACGCTCATGGCCATAAACCAGACTAGGCCATGAACATTATTTCATGCCCGGAGCACAGCGGTCTGCCGTGTGGAGCAGAGCACCGTGTCGGTAAGGAGGGTGAGCCTGCTGTCCCTGTCGTCCGTCTTTTCCTTCTGTGTCTCCAGTCTCCTTCGCAATGTTTCTCCCTCCTTCAGCGCCTTCTTCTCATTGCACTCACTCCTTTTGTGTGCAGCTAGTCTCAATTTAATATGTGCCTCTCTCTCTTCTATCATTATCGCTTTTTCCTCCTGGTCTGCAATTCTCGTTAAACAACTCAATTTCTTCCCAGGTTTCATCCTCAGGACGCTCCTCCCCAAATTCATGCCTGGAGCGCAGCTGTTATGATTCTGGTTCTGTTGTCTGAAGACCAACACTCACTCACATAGACTTCCAGGTATGCCCATACATACACAGAAGGAAGGGGAGAGGATAGGAGTATCACACCGCACAGGGAGAGATAAACACAGCGGAAGACTTGACTATGCGATATGACAGGGTACACTGAAAGTGCAATTCACTCCACACCATCCTCACAACCAGTCATAAAGGAAAGCCGAGTAGATCACATCCAGGAAACAATGAAGCAATGATAGTCCAAACCCAGTATCAACACTGTTTTAGTCTCAAATTGCCAGAATAACCCCAGAATTATGGTGCGCTGCTCAGAAATGAGCAGMGCTTCACTCCCCACACCCTGAGTAACCGCTATATCACCCCTGAGCCCCTGAAACAACCAGCGCCACCCAGATACTGCTCCAGAGGGAAGCGCCACCCTGAAACAGGCATCTGAGGCCAAGCGCTTCTCAGAGGATGAAGAAGAAGACCAGCGCCACAGTGTCTGATGATGATGAAGTGCTGGATGACTTCCTGGGTGGAAGTCTACAGCAGCACCACCTCTCCTGACAAGATGATCTCTGAGGAAGAAGCTGCAGCTATGGCTGCAGCGCCACACACCCTGTAACCCTACTCCTGAGGAGGGTTCAGCAGGGCACCAACTTCTCCTGCCTCCAGCAGACCTCGAATAGCCCGAACCTCTGTACAGCCCCACGTGCTGTCAGAGTACAGTGCAGGTCCCAGCTATGGTCGGCGCTCTGAAGGTCCGGCTATGTCCGTCTTCACCAACGCTGAAGCTGTCACCACCTCCAGTTCACGCGTTGCACAGCAGCGATGTACTTGGTACCGACTGCCAAAAAGCCCTGAACCGATTTCTACATTCTATCTATACTCTATCCTAGCCTAGACACGACCTATAGGCTATAGGACCGTCTATCAGCTTAGGCCCATAGGGCCTGTCTGTCCTAGGGGTAGCCCGGGCCTGCTATCCGCAGTTAGGGTTGCTGTAGGAAGTTCTAGTTAGTACGGGGCTATATTTTTCCCTACATAGGTCTCTCGGTTAGCCCTCAGCCAAACAAAATTATGAATATATCCTACCTATAGACAAGAGAGGCTACAGGCAACCAAAAACCAGCAAGTCATTGCACAGCGGTCTGCCATGTGGAGCAGAGCACGGTGTCGGTAAGGAGGGTGAGCCTGCTGTCCCTGTCGTCCAGCTTTTCCTTCTGTGTCTCCAGTCTCCTTCGCAATGTTTCTCCCTCCTCCTTCAGCGCCTTCTTCTCATCGCACTCACTCCTTTTGTGTGCAGCTAGTCTCAATTTAATCCGCACCTCTCTCTCTTCTATCATTATCGCTTGTTCCTCCTTGTCTGCCATCTCCTTCAGCTTCTCGTTAAACAACTCAATTCCTTCCCAGGTTTCATCCTTAGGCCGCTCCTCCCCAAATTCAAAATGTGCGGCCCAAGCTGCAGCATCTTCTTGCTCCAATTGCAGGGCTCTCTCATAACTGCATCCCCGTTCTTCTTCCCTGGGGAGCACATACTCTACCATGCCTCCCTGCCCTGCTTGTACATGCAGTTTGAACTTCTCTTCTTCTTCAATCTCTTTCTTGTCCTCCTCCTTCTCCTCCAGCTGTTTCGCCATTTTCTTCCTGCAGCTTCTTCTTCTCCGCCTCCATCTTCTTTCTCAGCTCCTCTCTTCTTTGCTTTCTTCTCCTTTTCTCCTTCAACCGCCGGTTTATCTCCGCCTGTTCCTCTGCCGTGTAAGGCTCCGTGACTTTACCAGATCTATTGACCACGGTCGTTCTAGTGACCCAGTGAAAACCAAGCAAAAATATGAATTGCAAAAAGGGCCGCCAAACAACGGACAGAAAGACGAGAGCAAACACTGGGTAATCATCCATGGTGAGATATCAGCACAGCCGTAAGTACGCTCCGCCTCCTCACCACGTAGACCTAGCCCTCTACTCTCAAATTTCAACACTTATCTTCGCTGACTCTAGGTCTGACTTGAACTTGACGGGGTTACGTGTACAGTGATTGACCTGCAGCAGCCATCACCAAGAAAATGTGCGGAAATATTACTAAAAAACAGCAAAAGGTCCAACAGGCAAGGCTAAGGGAAGAAAGCTCTTCACTTCAGTCTTCATTATGCAGCTCTCCGCCGATCTTGGTCTGCTGCAGGTACGTAGATCCCGCTCCTATCTTAATTTAGCACCTTTTTTCTTCTTCTCGCCTGCTACAGTGAAACCCCGACATACACACCTGCGGGCCTAATGCATTGCCAGCCTTCTTCCACCACCGCAACGCAACTGGTTCCAGCTGTGGTACCAGTGCAATGAACCTCGCAAGATTCAACTCAAAATACATGCAAATTGAGAGCATTCAGATAAAGGTCACACAACCTTGAGTGATGGCCATGAACGGTGCCAATTCGAAGTTCCACTCAAATTACAATAATATACAATTGAAAAAGTTCAGGACTGGGCGGTCTGGACCGCAGCAAAATGACTCAGGTAAGTACCCAACTTCTCCCGTTTCACTCCTTACTTCTCTCTCTCTCTCTCTCTCTCTCTCTCTCTCTCTCTCTCTCTCTCTCTCTCTCTCTCTCTCTCTCTCTCT
>BFEA01000092.1:2774759-2787844 GCA_003427395.1 Chara braunii
CACCTGTTGCAACCAGGGTCTTACTTGTCTTCCTCCCCCAACGCTATTTCTTCGTACAGGTCGCTAATTCGCACAAGCTCCAGCAGCGTTTCCACAAATTTGTGAAATGGATAACCGACTGCCTTCTGACACTGTAGCCCAAAATATATAGTTGCAGTGGGCTGATTGTGCCTGCTTCAATCGACACCGGCCTCCTTCGGTCTCTGCCTTGCCAAATTGCTATTTTGGGAAAGTTCCGACTTTCTTGTGAGGCTGCTGCAAAATTAGGCTTTTTGGGGCTTGACATGCTCCTACGAGTAATGCATGGTATTGTAGCCTACCCTGCGACGCCTGATCCTACAGGCCCTAAGACTCTAATCTATCGGGGCCTTGAACTGGGATACTTCAGGACCTTGGAACCGGGACTGTGAAAGCTTGCAGCATGAATCCATTCACTATATGCCTTCCCCACAGAAAAA
Source organism: Chara braunii (assembly GCA_003427395.1). Classification (NCBI taxonomy): domain Eukaryota; kingdom Viridiplantae; phylum Streptophyta; class Charophyceae; order Charales; family Characeae; genus Chara; species Chara braunii. The sequence goes on from BFEA01000092.1 coordinate 2,775,218, forward strand.
AAAAAAATGTGCCCCCATCAGGCATATGTCTCTCTCCCGCCCCCTCCAATCTTTCCTGTTTGTTGGCTCCGTTGCCCTCACAGCAAAAGGCGCGAGGAGGGGTGGAGGGGCCGAGGTAGGGTGGAGGAGGGGCCAAGGAGGAGCGGCGGACGAGCGGAGGATCAGCAGAGGACGGGGGGAGGCAGAGCAGTGAAGCTGCGGAGGAAGAGGGGCAAAGGCGTGGAGAATGAGTGGAGGAGCGTGGCAGGAGGGATGGAGGAGTGGAGACATTGCGGAGGATGAGCGGAGGAGGGGCAGAACAGGGACAGAGGAGGAGCGGGTGAGCAGCAGAAGAGGTGCGGAGCATTAGTGGAGGAGGAGCGAAGGAGGAGCGGAGAAGGAGTGTAGAAGGTGTGCAGGAGGCACAGAGGAGGAGCAGGGGAGGCGGGGCGAAGGAGGAGTGAAGGAGCCGAGGAGGTGTGGAGGGGGAGCAGATTGGAGAATGTGCGGAGGAGGGGCAAACGAGGACCGGACAAGCTGAGGATCGGCAGAGCAGCGGTGGAAGAGGCGCGGAGGATTAGCAGAGAAGGAGGGGCAAAGGAGAGGACGGGGAGTGGGGTAGCAGCGGAGGAGGTGCTGAGGATGAGCGATGCAGAAGGGGAAGAGGCGTGGAGGATGAGCGAAGGAGAGGGGTGGGAGATAGGGAGGGGGAGAGAGGGGGAGGAAGGAAATACAGACATGCATCCCCCATCGTGACAATGGCTTCGAATGACCACCACAGCTCATGGACCACGGACCACCACAGCTCATGGACCACGGACCACCACAGCTCACCCAGTCCCAGGACCACCACAGCCCACCGACCACGGACCACCACATGTCATGGGCCACGATAGCCCCTGACCACCACAACTTACGGTCCACCGGAGGGAGATGCACAGAGAGAGAGAGAGTGAGAGGGCGGTACGTGACAGCGCCCCCGGGTGGAGTACAACTTCTTCGTGTATGACAGCGCTCTGCACGACGGGCAAAGTTACAAACGACAAGTGACGGAGAAACACAGCCGAAACGGACAAATGCAGCGCCAAGAAACCCTGCCGGTAGGGACTGCGCCGAGAAATGGCCCTCAAGCAAACCGGTTCCCAGCAAAAATCTGTGATCTAGCCATCCGGTCCTACCGGATCGACGGTTTGGATTGGCGCGTGGTCTTTAGATCTTAAGACTGCGCGCCAATCCGGACCGTCGATCTGGTAGGAGCCGACGACCGAGATTGCAGATTTATTACATGTGCCCGACGATCCAGGGCGTCAGCTGGTAGGACCGTTGACGGCGTGGATCACAAATTGCTTCCCTTGGCGATTTTAATAGTGCGGGGAAATTTAACATAAAAATTTCAGTACAGCCTTCCCCCATTGAACCACTAGAACATGGCCACAGCCTTGTGGAGAATCGCCCTCACCTACTCTGAAAAAGTCGGAGCCAGCGTGCCGCCGATAAAATAAACCGACGGCCGACGTCGCATTTTGGTCTCTGAAACAGGCCCATGGCCGGTGTATGGCATGTACTGGTGGTTTAAGGAAATGTATCCAATGTTCAACTGACAACTTGCAAAGAGAACCAAAAGGTATATTTCACCAGAACTGTCATGAATGCATCCAACCACAATGGCAACCACAATGAATCGAGATAGAATGTTCAACATCATGCCCCTACCCATATTTTAATATGGTCCAGTTATGGCCAAGAGAGCACAAATATGTTGTTAAGGTAGCTACTTTATCCAGTAAAGTCACACAGTACCTCTTTAACCTTCCGTAGAAGATGGTCTCAGGATGCCAACTCCTAACAGACAGGGACGAAGCTTCGCCGGCATCGAACCTGAACCAAATGATTTGCCCCACTTCCACTGCTACTATGACATGAGCAAGTTTGCAAGCTAGGCCAATAATGCCCCCAGTTTCCTCGCCTGTGGTATCTGCGACCTGGATGATTTTGCACCACAAAAAAAAAAAAAAAAAAAAAAAAAAAAAAAAAAAAAAAAAAACATCCAATTCACATAACAGGATAGATGGCAATGACGTACTCCGGGACCGCACAGAGAGGCATGAGCGAGAAGGAGAAAAATGAGTTCAGTCAAGGACAAGCAAGTCAACCCTCACGGGAAACCCTACAAGCATCAGGGGGAGCTGCAGGGTTCAAACCACAGGCATTGGGTCAGAGAGCAATGGAGTTCCTGCTGGAAAAAACACAAATATCACATTATATCAACACAAATTAAAGTCATGAAGGAAACCATAAAAGGAGAAGCCGAGAAAGTGGAGGAAGTGGATGTGTGGGAATATCCGGAACAGGATATTCCGTCCCTCAATGAACTATACGAACAGCATGCAGTCCTATTCAACTTCTCAGGCAAAAACCGAGAGCTCTCATTAAACGAAAAAAGATGCTGGGTGATGGACAGGCTAATGGCACTGGAGAATGTAAAAGGACAAGAGTTGGAAGTCGCGTACCACAAGAGGGGCAAATTCATAGTCATGATTGTATGCGTGGACCCTAACTACGCACAGTACATGCTATCCTTAGGCTCGCTGAAATGCAGAGGGGCAGTGGTGACAATCCAAGCATGGAAGCCACCACGCCCCCGGCAAGTGAAAGCATCAAGACATCGCCAGACAATGATGAGGAACCATTTCTGGGTGCAGTTCGATAATCTTTCAGAAGGTATGCACAGTTTCGTTCAGAGAAGGCTATCGGACGAGTACCCAAACAACCCCGTGATTGATTGGCTCCCAGCCAATCCGGATTTCCTGGCGCCCAATCACGATTCGCGAGTGGCTTGCTTGGAGGTCAAGTCGGGCGCACCGCCTAAATTCCCGGAACAATGGCTCTTCCGGAAGAACGAGCAAAGACTCACGATTTTCATCTCTACCAAGACAAACCCTTTCTCCTTCAGATGTAGGGGAAGAGGCCACCTCGGGTCGCAGTGCCCGCAGACAGGCGCCGGCAGCAAGCAAACACCACTACGACAGTCGATGCTGACTGAATGTGAAAACAAACCGAGAGTCTGGTACATCAATTCAGCCCAGTACAAGGGTTGGATTTTTTACGATAACCTGGAGTCTCCTAGGTGGGTGTGGGAACTAAAAAGTGCCCCAAGCGTCAAGCCTGATATATACCCACCTTTCGACAGCAGGTGGAGGCAAACAGGAGCCCGAAGAATGAAAGAAAAGGAAATAGGGTTCCTTACGAAACCAATGTTGGACGAGACGACAATGCAGGATGATCAGCAGAGACTTCGCACCATGGAGGAGCTGCACCAAGTGGGAAGAACGGCGAAACAGGTTTTCTTGGAGAATCTAAGAGCTCGAGACCAGCGGCGGAACAGGCAGCAGGACTCCAAAGAAAAATCGGAGGGATTCCAAGAACATCAGGGGGAAAACATGGACTGCGAAGAGGGAGGAGAGATGACCGACTCCACCTCCAGCTCAGAAACTTCCCTGAAAAGGAAAGCGCAGACGGAAGGCTCAGAGGAAACGGAACAACAAGAACAGAAGGGTAAGAGAGCGCAGTCCGGCGGCGGGACTCAGCCAAGCGAAGAGAGTCAGTCATCCAAACCAACCTTGTCAGGGAACAACCAAAAAGGCAGTTCGGAGCAGCAGACGAAGCGGAGGGCGAATCCATGGAAATTGCACAGAAAACACCCCTAGACAGTTCGAAAAGGGGTGGGAATAGTAAGCGCACCATGCGAAACCACGGTCCAATGACCGAGGAGGAAATAAAGGAGGCGGAGGAAGATCAACGCGATCTCCCAATGGAGGGGCCTCCTCAGACGAATCAGCCGACGATGAGGAGGAGGGAGGGGAGGGAGAGGAGAAAGAGGAAGGAGAGGACACAGTGGAACAATGGGTCCAATTCGTGGAACGGTTGGAATGGGGAAGAAAAATAGAATGCGAGGTGCGACTGGCCCACCACAAACATTTGCATAACTTGCAGCAGGCCACACAGGTAATAGGGGACATCTTGTCTGAAAATCGCTATGAGCTGCTGAAAAGGGAGGAGGAGCTAAACGAGTTTTATGCAGCCCAATATGCACGGAAGTCACGTACCAACAAAAACGAAATTCACATGCAGGAAGAGGGATGCAACAAATGTTTTCAATGGCCAAAGTCCTATCATCACAAGGACAACAAACGCAGCAACAGAAAACGCAAAGCACGGGCAGAGGCGGACCAGGGAAGCAAGGTGGGGCAGGCTCAGGACTCTCAAGAGCTACGGGCAGAGACCGAGGAGCTGACTGAAGAGACAGAGGAGAACGCCACGGAAGAACTGCAGAGGCAAGCAGCGATTTTGGAAGCCCAAGTTAATGCTCTAAAGGACCAGAACCGAGAATTTGAGAAGGCAACGATCAATCTGCAAAAAATAGCACAAGGACAACAATGAGAAATAGAGGCAGCGGCAAGATTGGACGGAAAGAATGGGGCCAAGCAAAGAGTAGTCCTCCCATGTCGTTGGAACGAGAACCACGCAGACTGGGAGGTCGCAATCCACCGCTCACTTCAACTCATCAGCATGAAGGTGAGTGCTTGCACAGAGAAGGACTTTCGAAACCTGATTGCAGAAGACTTACCTACGAGGGTTCACGTTCTGGGAGGAAAGGACCTAGCAGCAGAAGAGGGGGACACCGGGAGCGGGAACCAGTCGGTCGACTTCAGGGCAACACTGCTGGTCTTGTAGGAAGAGGCAGCACTCAAGGGCGATCTGGTATGGATGTCGTGGCAGGTGGCAGTTGGCAGAGACCATACCATATGGGCTACTGGGAGAAGAGAAAGTTGCAGAATGGGTAGCCAGAAGTGCGACAATCGCAATAAAAATGGAGGCCTTTGCATGGAAACCAGAGTTTTTGGAAAGCAAAATTGAGCCGGACTCCACAAGGATAGATATGGCGTCGCTTGGCTCTTGAATTTTAAACAAGTGATGAAGATCCCTGAAACTCGGATTTAAACAGCCATGGAAAATCAAGGGGGGGGTAGGAAAGTGAAGAGAAAAAGGGGGGAACACACGAGCACGGAAAAGCCAGAATTGAAAATTATGTCCTGGAATGTCAACAGTCTAGCAGGTATCCTGTATAATCAAGACAAGTGGAGCAATATTATGAAGTCCACAACATGGTACGACAGGGACCCCCCTGACTTTATCTGCCTTCAAGAAACACACCTCACGGAATCCCGCGAGCACCAACAGATACAAAACAGATTGACCCAAAAATTGAGATGGGTCAAGACGGCCCAGTGGGCACCAGCAAGCAAGTCGCCCTGAACGGGAGTCGCTATCCTACAGAATAGTAGAGCTGCAGCGGCAGAAAGGATAGTGGTAGGGGACACCCAAGTGGATAGACAAGAAGGGAGATGGGTAAAAATGGATTTTGCATTCCACGATGAATCATACACTCTGCTGGCAGTTTACTGCCCCAATGGGTTCCAACAACGAGCACAGATGGTGGACAACCTACCCACACTCTTGGACCCTGCCAGGCACCTCATCATAGTAGGCAACTGGAATGCCGCTTTAGACCCTAACCTGGATAGGATATCAGGGTGCAAATGGCAAGGTGAAGGAGTGGCAGGAGAGGAGGCCCAATCCACAACATGATGGCAGACAGTGATCTAATAAATCCCTATAGATTATTCTTCCCAGAGGAGAGACAATTTACTTATTACAAGAGGAATCGTAGTCAGCACATCTCGGCGTCACGAATCGACTATTTCCTGACCTTACTGGCATGATTCATGCAGTGGGAATAGGGGAGTTACCTTATACGGCGGGCCTCGGTCACAAGCCCATCTACCTACACTCAATCACAAAGAAGCAATGTACTAGGGGTATGAGTTTTTACAAATTGCATAACTTGCTAATCCAGACTACCGAACTGAGACAGGCGGTCCTACAAGTTTGCCTATCTCATAACCCGAAGACGCAGTCCTTCCCGGATCTGATGAACTCTCTATCCAAGGCGACGGCAGTGGCGTCGAGAAAGCTGGCGGTCAAAAGGAAGAGGAGAGAGCAGGAGCTTCAGCAAGCCATCAAAATAGCAGAGAAAAACCTCATCAGGCACGCCGACACAGACGTGTATGAAAGGACTTTGGGGGCAGCAAGATCAGAACTAGGGGACTGGGAAAGATGGAGAACCCGGGGCCTGCAACTGAGGGCTAGAGTGAAGGAGTGGGAAGAGGGGGAAAGAATGACGAAGTTCTTCTTCCAAAAAATTAAGAACAGGAGCAAAAATGCTTTGATAGAAAAATTGGAGGGTCCGCAGGGGCTGACAACCAGCACAGAAGGAATGGTAGCGATAGCTCGGGATTTCTACAGCAACCTCTACAAGTCAAGGGAAGGTGAGCATCCAAGGCAGCAAGTGGAGAGGGCACGGTCTAAGTTCTTGGCGTATCTTGAGCCTACAGTCTCGCAGGCACATGCTGCAAAGCTTGAGGCCCCCCTATCGCAGGAGGAGCTCCTGAAGGCCCTCAAGTCCATGTCGCCTAATAAGACCCTCGGAAGAGATGGATTGACGAAGGAGTTTTGGCTGGAATTCTGGCCAATCTTGGGCAGTGAGTATGTAACCTTCCTCGAGCAAGCATGGCAAAGGGAGGGGCTAGGACAAGACCTGGCCATCGGAATTGTCACGCTCCTATATAAAAAGGGTAACCCGACGGACATCCGAAATTACAAGCCAATAACTCTTCTCATACTGACACACAAGATAGTGGCTAAGGCCCTCACAAACAGGCTCCGCGGGGTCATGGAAGGGTGCTTCCATCTAGATCAAACAGCTTTATCCCTGGGTGTTTCATCCTCGATAACGTCATGACATTGACGGAATCGGTGCGCTACATCAGGGACAAAAGGATTAACGCGGCAATCCTCTTTTTTCGACTTTGAAAAGGCTTATAACCAGGTGAACTGGAGCTTCCTATAGCAGTGCATGGAAAGGATGGGGGTAGGCCCGGATTTTCGAAAATGGATCAGAGTCCTGTATAATGATGCGCACGCGCAAGTGCAAGTCAACGACCATCTTTCAACAGAATATAAGGTGTTGAGGTCGGTCAGGCAGGGGGATCCGCTAGCAGCGCCAATCTTCCTTTTCATTATGGAAGCCATAGCCTCCTTCCTCTGTAAAGAATCTAAAGATCCATCAATAGAGCGCTTAGTTGCGAGACCGGATCAACAAGGCCGGATAGTTTACTTGCCGACAACCATACTCTTCGCAGACGATCTCACGGTACTGATCAGAGCCTCGGACTCATCTTTCCAAGCACTCACGGGAACAATGGAGGCTTTTCAGCTAGCATCAGAAATGAAAATAAATTGGCCAAAGACAGTGGGATGGTGGCTAATAGACCAAGAAGGTGTAGAACCAGACCCCACTATCAACCCGCAGGGGCTACAAGGGGTGACAACACGAACACCGCTGAGGTATCTAGGAGTCAAGATCACAGAGATGGGTCCTCATCAATCCATGGCGGCCGAATTAATGACCAAGATACTGGCCAAACTGTCGGCCTGGTCGGTAATAAATACATCAGTTTTTGGAAGGGCGCTCATACTTAACGCATCGATCTTCTCGATGTTGTGGTACGCCGGGACGATCTGGTCCCCCCCAGCCCAAACAACCTCGGCATTACGCAGACGCGCGGCGGCCTACCTCTGGACTGCAAATCCAACTAAACCGCACTTCATCTCCAAAGTGGCGTGGAAACACGTCACCCGCACGAAGGAACAGGGAGGCTTGGGCATCTTGGACCCAGATCAGCAACTCAAAGCCCTACAAACCAAGTGGGTGATCAAGCTGATCACCCACCCAAAGTTGCATTGGGTCTCGCTGGCCATGGACCGCATCAGGCGCCTGGCTAAATATGACCAGTCTATTCTGGGTAATGTGCAGCAGCTGGGCCAAGGTAGGTACGGAGGAGGGCATAAGGGAAACCTCCTATTGGAGCCAAATGGTCAAGCTTTGGAAGGACATCTTCCCAGAAAGAATCAGGGACCTGCGCACAAGAGAAGAATCCTGCGCCAACCCTTATTTTGCAACCCAGGAATCAAGAACGCCCAGGGGAAACCATTTACCCTCACAACAAGGGACACCAAATGGGGCAAATGGGTGGAACATGGGGTGTGGCAAATCAAGCACCTCTGGGAGGACAGTAATCGGCGATGGAAGACAAGCAAAGAGCTCAGAACGCAGCTGAAGGGAAGCCACAAATTGGAAGAACATCTTAACGACTTGGTCCAGGCATACCACAGGAATGGACGAGTCTGCTCCGAAATGAGTCCCAATGGGGACTAGGGGACTGGGCCACATGGAAGCAGGATGAGGAACCACAGGCTGCATTCAGAATCTGGAACCAGGAACCTGAGAGGAAGGAATGGGTGGTTGCAGATATGTATGAGATCAAGCGCCCGGGGAGTACCACTAGTCAATTGGACCAGACAACTAAAACTCCGATCACTATCCAACTGCAACACCTGCGCAAAGTAAGGGTGGTAGAATCTGACGATTTCACAATTTACAGCCCAACCACGCCTTTGGTGGATTTGGAGGTGGACCCCGCAGAATGGGCATGGAATCTGCGAGGAGGAAGAACTGGGGTGGCCAGAAGAATCAGCATTATAAACTATACAACGAGAATTGGCTACAGACTGAGAAGAAGGTCGCACCCATTAGTGCCTGCCCTGTCTAAGCGATGGGAAAACAAAGTGGGAGTTACACCGGAGCCGCTACCCGAAATACCATGGATACAGGTCAACATGATACGCATAGGAAGGGTCAGAAGCTTGCAATGGCTAGTCGCCCACATTGCACTGCCGGTAAACGACTGGTTAAACGATCACAGGAGCCACGCACAGAGGGATCCAGCTAACACTCAGTGTATAGTCTGTCAAGAGAGAGACCCAGAAACAATGTTACACTGTCTTCTAACATGCCCCGAGGCTGCGGCTGTATGGGAGAAAGCCAAGTCCCTTTGGGGACAAATCACGACGTCACCATTACCTGAGAGCAAAGCAACCATATTCCTAGGCCATGACTTACCAAGAAACTGGCAACCATATGAGAAGGCCATATTCCAGCTAATAAGGCAGTATACCCTATGGGCAATATGGAAGAGGCATTGTCAGATAACTATTGAGAAGAGGCCAACGCACCAGCAAGAAGCATGCGGGGTCCTCTACAATTTACTAGAAACAGATCTCTGGGCACAATGGAAACGAATACAGAGACAGATCCACCTAGGCCCGGATCAGGAGCAGCAGTTGAAGGCCCGATTCACACAAAGGGTGCTGGGCCAAGGGAAGGTGGCAGGTATACAGGCCACCAGGCTACAGTTTACGTGGAGAGGAAGGGACCACCAAATTGCCTCTCACCAGTAATTCAAGTAGGTTGAGTTTGGATAGGAAGGCAAATTCTATTTAAGGTATTGTAGAATGTAGAAGAATATTTAACGGATTTTAGGATGTAAAAGTACGAGGATAAGCTTCAAATCATTCCGAAAATGGAAGGAAGGCTTAGAAGATAGAGTAGGAAAGCATTTAGCAAGAAGAAAAAAGGGTTTAGGGTTTAAGTAAAAGATACTACTTAGCGAGCTTTTTGAGAATCAAATGACAGCTGGTTTTAAGGGGTAGCATGTCGGGGCACTCCGCAGGGGCTCCAGTTATTCCATTTCATTTCAGCCCTTTTATTTTCTTAAGTGCACCCTGGGGGTAAGATTGTCAGTTCTTTCAGCCCCTAAATGCAACCTAGGGCCAGGTTGGCAGTTTCTTTCGTTTATTGCTATTTGCCTCTTGTTAATCCAGTTTCGTCTTTGTTCAGGGATAGCATGTAGCTGGTCAGGAGAAAGGGACACTGGACCCCGTTTCCAGTACTAGCCTAACCTGGGTAATGGCCCCAGGCTTCCAGGTTGAGATGTGGAGGGATTCCCGGCCTCCTTTTGCTCTATATATAATGAAGCATGCTATTCTTTAAAAAAAAAAAAAAAAAAAAGGACAGATGGTCATGCAAGAGTGCCAAATTGCAAAGGGATCCTGCAATCTTTGGCTGTGAAACTAACTACTGAACTAGGCATACTTAGATTTGCAACCCTGCTGCTGCTCCTATTGAGCCGTTTAGGGAGTGAGTTCCTACAACTGGAAGATGAGGAAGCACTGAAGGATTCTTATTTGTCTATCCTGGGGAGCATCAGTGCATTTCCTGGGTCTCAGAAAGCCAAATCTCAGAGTCCGAAAGTACAACAACACCACTCTGGTACTTCCTTCTGTTATGGCCGAAAGAACCCTGAGCAACATTGATTTCTCCTTCAAAAGGAGAGTTCATTGGCAGGCAAGCCATATAATGGACCCCCTTGTTATGAATCACGAACCTGGTAGTCATCGAGCAAGTCACACACCCATACTTGCCCAAACAACTCAAACCGCTCACAGCAGCCAATCAACTCAAGCAATCTGTGTGACGCACGGCAAGAAGAATACATGTAGATAGTATAGCCAGCTCTGCCACTTCTCTTTCTCCCTCAACGCCTTCCACACGTTATCATTATAGTTTGAAAGTTCACATGCTTCACCGCCACACCAAGAATCAACAACCAAGAAAGCACCTCGAAGAACAGTGTCCATGCCCCTCTCTCCTCTCTCCTATGTCACCAGCCTCCACACTGATTTCTAACCACCAAGTATCAGCCACCTACTGATTTCCTTTGCCCCCACTCCGACTATCGTAGCCTAGTGCTTGCAGTTGCAGCATGGTGAAAGTGCATGAGTCTCTCACAGCAGTTAAGGGAGCCCAACTGTGACTTCCTTCAGTCAGTGTTCAGGCAGCCTAGTGGCATCCACCACCGATCTGATTGTTTGACTGGACTAGTTGGGCTTAAATACTTTGCAACCACCCAGTCAGCCGCCTCTTGGCCTGGTCTATTTTAGGGACTTGGCCCAGATAGAACTTTTTCGTGGGCCGGTACTGCTGCACCTTTCCACTTTCCAAGCAGGTTACAGAAGTACCAGAAAGGACTACAGTAGTACCCTGTGTCTTACTTTTAGGTCCGAAGGACGCGGAGCGTTATGGCCGCATAGGAACAGAAGGGCTGGAAAAAGTAATGGTGGTTCAAGGTGAAACAAATTTTCTGAATGTTTGCCCTGTTCTCTTCTTTTTTGTCCCATAGGTGGCTTATCCTCCAGCTTTCTTTCTTCATCCATGATAACCATCTGTGGTTCCTCGATGTAAGTATCCAAGGATGATTCCTTCCGTCTCTGATCTATAGATTACAAATAATAATTGCCATAAAAGTCAGTTAAGACTTTATCCGTCACCTTGGTTATAAAAAAAAAAAAAAGAAGGTGACGGCCTTTATATCATAATCAAAGTTCAAACTGACCAGCTCCAGGTAATTCCAAGTTGTTTTGCTTATGTGATCCCATTGTCAAGATTCAAACACAGGTTTTTTTATCAACAGTTGATGGGTGTACCAGTCAGCCACATATGCTGGGTTCAACTTAGGTGTTCTGTTCGTCTTGTGGGAACATTTCCCCCCTTATCTACTGTCAGGTCATCCAACAAGGTTAATATCAGCCTTGGGCACTGGGCCTGGTTAAAAAAAAAAAAAAGGTCATCCAACAAGGTTGTGATTCTTCCTATGGTAGTACGAAAACTCACTCTTTCGGTTGTCATTTGTTCATTATAGAATACAAGTGTCTTTCGAATGTCATGTGTTCATTATAGAATACAAGTGGACTCGGCGTGGTGATGACGCGGTGCAGTGCCAACCCTACCCTTGGCAAGGCTATGGCACCATGCGGGTTGGGGAGTCTTACATGAGAACATAGTAACATACAATTGATAACATAAAAGAAGAAGATGATATAAGCTTTGCTATAGTGACTTTATCACCGTCCCCCCCCAGCATAGCGTCAATATCACACGATTGAGGTATCATGCCGGGCCGTGCTGCGCCATACGAACTGGATGCTTCTAAGTAGTACTGAGTCCTGACACAGATGCTCCCAGAGAGAAGTAGAAAAACAAAAGACGGGCATGAAAGAAAAGAAAAAAGAAAAAAAAACATGGCCAACATCAGGAACAATTTCCTGGCTTTCGAGTCTTATCATCTGTGTTTTGGGTTTTCGAGTCGTATCTTTCATTAATCTTGAGGCAGTTTGCTCATGGACTTTGGTTTCCGCTTGGTTGTATCAGTCTAGCACTTTATCATTTTATTCGAATTGATTTCTGTGGATTAATTCTCTATCCGCGGATACTGTTTGATACGCTCCTATCGACGCTATCGGAATCTGCTCTTGGTTTTCGAGTCTCTCAATCTGCTTTGGTTTCGAGTTGTATCTTGTGCTAGCTCTGTTTCATTTGCCCAAAATTTTCTTTTCCGACTTTGGCATCTGCTTGGTTGAGGACATTTTGTTATTTAATGGTTCAATTGTTGCTTTTTTTCATACTCTGCCTGTCTCACTCTTATTTTCCTGCTGCTGCCTTTGGGTATCAGTATCGATGCGTTTTTTCGTCTAAACGAGTGTATGCGTCCCATCTGCTCAACTCTCTCTCTCTCTCTCTCTCTCTCTCTCTCTCTCTCTCTCTCTCTCTCTCTCTCTCTCTCTCTCTCT
>BFEA01000092.1:2820683-2839279 GCA_003427395.1 Chara braunii
CGTCCTCCCTTTCACACCGCTCAACAATAACAGATGGTGGATCGCCCTTCTCCCGCTGGCCCTCCTCTGCTCCTCCCGCTCTTCTTCCCCCTCCTTTCGCTGCTCCTCCTGCTCTTCCCCCCTTCGTCCTCCCGCTCCTCCTCCCGCTCGTCCTGTGGACCGCGCCCTCACCCGCCCGCTGTTTGCACGGGGCAGTCTGCGCGGCTCGACTCTCAGTGTCGGCCCTCTGTGTCGTTTGCCTCACCTCCGCGAGACGCGCGCGGCCCTTCCTCTGTTTCGCGTCGGCATCGACGCGCGTGGACCACATTTCAGGCCTCACCCCCACGTGTGCCACCGTTTCACCTATGCGCGGGCCTCACCTCCGGTTCCGTTTCTCTGCCTGTCGCCGGGTCCGCGTCCTGCCGTTTCGGGAACGCGTTCCGTCCCTAGGCTGCTGGTGGGTACCAATCTCCCTGGGCCTTACCTCCGCCCCTTCGCTGGTTTCTGCTGGGCCCGCGACTGCATGTGTCGCTGGGACCTTTGCATCTTTTAGGTGTATAGAAAAATTGAAAGTGTATATAAAGAATGTATAAGTAGAGAAAACACTAGAATAAAATGTGCATAAAATTAGTGAATTGATATAACTAAATAGAGATATTCATCTAACTCATAGATGATGAAAAGAGGAATTATAACTAATAGATTTTATATAAGAAGGCCTGGGCCAGCTTGAGATGGTGTGGCGAAGTTGGAGCCGCCCTGCACTCGAGATCCGCAACCTGGCCGCACGTAGAGAGGCAGGCAACAAAGCGCTTGTACAATGTCTCTAATGTATTTAGATTAGATTATAATTTACAATAGACAGAATGCCGGTCGACCGTATATTTGAATGCAGACCAGCTCCCTAGGTCGGATTTGAACCGACGACCCAATAGATAGGGTAAGCAGTGTGTGTAATCTGACTAAGCTTCCCTCCGAACCGTGCGTGCAAGATTTCCAAGCACACGGCTCTCCATCAGTTTGGCAAGACTACTGACTGTTTCCCTTCCATTTTCATGTACTACTATGGAAACTCTGACTCGACACTTTGTGCCGGCACACAGACAAAAAAGTTGAAGGCGTTCCCGAATTCTCTTGGTAGAGGCAACTTCGTTGTACTTAGGACCGCCTGTATTAAGGGTCTTTGTTTTACACGATCAGTATGATTCTCCTGTTAACAAAGAAAATCATATGTAAAACACAGGCTGCGTTGGCGGAGATTTCACAACGGCCTGTGGAATAATGGAAGCCAGCGACCGCCGAGCTGTTTGGAATCCTCAGAGACTATACATTCACATGAATCAATTTCGATTGCTTTGTATTTCCTATGTTCAGTATATCGTTATTATTCATGCGAATAAAAACTCCAGTATAAAATTCCTCCAAAAAAAAATAAAGGATACAATCCTTGGACTTGCGGACATGAAGTAGGAGACTGGAGCTTGAGTGGGAAACCCAAACAAAAACGCGAAACAGATGAAAGAAAACAAATCGTTGTTTTTTGTTTCCTGGGTAATTGAGTCATTAATACTTTTGTCAAAATTTGTGAACTTAGTCTGTGCAAGGAAAATGAGTGTGAGCAATATACATAAAACCAAGTTGCGAAATCACACAGCTGAACAAGTAGTCGTGTCCCAAGCAGAGAATACAAATGCACCGAGAAAACCATCCATATAGAGCAATACAATGAAGTAATGAGCTAATGTCCAAGCCCGTAGGCCACACCAACACAGTATCCAAAGTCGCTCTCTGCTGTCTGGCGCTCGGCGCCCAGCCTATTCTACCTGACTAGCCTACCTACAGCCGGTTCACGCAACAGGATCACTTCAACTCTCGAAGACCAATGTACATGACTGCCAACACCATCGCCGACCTCTCTTCATGTACCAGGTACGTATCTCGTCACCCTCAATCAGACCTTGATTACCCCACACAGCGCCTCCTTCCCTGAAGACCACCTGATCATCCGCTGTACCCCCTGGCGCCCAGCAGCCCGGCTATGGCCGCCTGCGCCCAGCTGCCCTGCAGCACCCCACCTCACCTCTCGCGCCCCGTCAGCGCCCTTGGCAGCAGCGCAGCATCAAGCGAGAGCGCAGCAGCACTTCCACATTGCCAGCGCTGGCCAGAATGTCTGGCCTGGGCTGCCTTACTTCCTTTATGGAAGTGGCAGCGTGCTTGATGCTGCATCTGGCCTGGCTGGAAGCTTCCGGTAGCTTTCGGTTGGGCCTCAGACCCTGTGCCCAGGCCCGAGACTTACAGTTGAGGGCCTAGGCCCTTTTCGGTTGGGCACGGCCTGGCTGCTTGCTGTATCTGCGCAGGGCCCTCAGGTAGATGCGTCGGCAGTACTGCTTTTCCCAAGGCCGACGGCCTGCTTCTCAATGTATCAGCCCTGCTTTGTGTGTATGTGCCCAGGCGCAACTTTCGTGGCCTGGGCCAACTGTACGACGCAGCTTAGTGAGGCTCGCGCGTTCACTCAACCAACTAACGCGCTGCAAGAGCCTGAATACCCACATATGGAAATGTCGAATTTTGGCCTGTGACGAATATTCAGGCCCGCCTTCACTTAGGGCGGGCACTTGGCTTGCTGGGGCCTTAGCCCAGAACATGCAATGTCTGATAGGGCCCCTTGAGGGCTTATTCCTCACATCTGACTTTTTATCACTTTTATTTGTTTGTTTTTACATGGTTGCCCCGGACCCGGACATCCAGACACCAGACACCGGGCCTGGACCCGTGTCTGGATTGATCCGGACACCGATCCGGACAACCGGACGGTCCGGTTATGAATGAACAGGTCGGGATGTGCGAGGCACAAGGCCTCGGTAAGCCCTACTGGGCCCAGTTATCAGCAAGGTCAGCCGCCCTAAGTGAAGGAAGGTCCAACCTAGGCCTATTCTGGACTACCACGCAACTGTGGAAATTCAGGCAGTTGCGCAGCGCCAGTTGGTTGAAAGCGCCCAGGCCCAGGGTGCCTTTATCGTATGTAGCTGAGGCAGGCCCTGGGCCAGATACGCAACGTGGACCGAACACAGGCTGCGGGCAGTTGGGCATGGGTAACCACCACAGGCCTTAGGCCTGATTCGTCTGGACTGAGGCTCAGCCTCTCGAGGCCTACCGGAAGCTTCTGGGCCAGGGCCCAGTGCAGCCTTGTCGCATGCAGCAGGCAGGCCACTTCCATTTAGGAAGGTGCCTGCCTCGAGATTCGGCATTCGGGCACTGGCTGCATGCTGCGCAAGCGCTGCTGCGCTAAACGCTGGCCAGCGCTCACGCGCTCACTGGCAAGCTGGATGAGCAGGCAGCCATAGCCGAGCTGCGCTGCATCATGCTGGATGGGGCGCATGGTGGTCCTTGGGTGTATGTGGCATCTGTGAGTGGGGGATCGAGGTTGTGAGTGATACGAGAGACATACCTGGTGCTTGAGGTGAACGGCATTGGCCAAGATCTGCTCGTAATTCGGGGAGCTGTTGACATCACCAGCGGCATTGTAGATAGGCTAGATAGGATCTGCCATTTGTAGTGTGGGCGCAGAGCGCCAGATAGGATGTCGACATTGGTTCTTTGTTGATGATGATGAGACTATTCCAACATTGTCACTTATGAGCTTTTGCTGTGCTCTTATTTGGTGGAACTCGTGTAGCTGTTCCTGGTTTTGGTTCAAGGTCACGACTATCTGGTCTCATGTGTATGATGCCGCTTGGTTTCTGAAGTTCGCTATAGCTCATTTTCCTTGCAGATGTCCGGACTATGGAAAAAAAAAAAAAAAAAAAAAAAAACAGACACACTGCTGTAGTTGTATTATCCGACTTATTTTGAACACCCTCACATACACACACACTGTCGTGCACACACACACACACATACCACTTCTCTCAGGGGGGGCGCTAACTCTGGGCGATGTTGTGAGTCCTTATCCATCAGTCAAATGAATCCTGGGCAGACTCTGTCCAGGTTCAACCTCCTGATGAGTCGGTGAAAGTCCAACGAAACAGTCTGGCACAGCCATGCTTTTTTTGAGTGTATGGATGGTTGCCCCAACGGTGCACCAAAAACTGCAGCAACAATTTTCGGGGGTCCACCAGGCACTGGAAAATCGCCTGGGGACCCCCAAAAAAAAATTCGAATTTTCTCGAAATGGGGCCCAACCGGACCCCTCAAACCGGACACAGGATCCGGACGTCCGATTGACAACCATGGATTTGAATCATTTGTTATTTTCATTGGTTCTCCACAGGACAGTGTGTGATGTCTACTATCAATCACAGCGGATTGCCCTCTAATTGAATTTTTTTTTTTTTTTTAACTATACACTTCTCTCAATTTTCTACTCCTACCTATAGGCAACCCGTAGCATACAGAGCCGTGTTTTTACGGCCCCTCGAGCCTGCAGGATACCGGCCAGTGGACGGCCGGTAGCACCAGGGATAAAGCAGACCAATCCCCCGTGCCTCCCCTCAGGCCCCTCCCCTATGAACATAGCAGACTCTGCTTGATGCCGATCGGGGGATCCAGTGGTCTATCTCTTGGGTAGCGGGTGCCAAGTAGGCCCAGGAAGGTACATGAGGCCAATGGGGATTGAACCCATGACCTCCTGAATGCCACTTGCGAGCCTGACCAACTGAGCTACTCCTACGAACAAGCTATCGGTGCCTTTATTTTATTTTATTGTGCTTGCTCCTGGGGCTGGTCACTTAAAAAATAATATTTCAAGGCAACTCCGACGAAACAGTTTGTCACAGCCCCTCGTTTGTTGTCCTCTTCTCCCTCTCTGCCTACGGTTTACCGGGCAGTTCTATTTGACGATATATATTGTCACATCACTACAAACTAAAAGAGCGCACTTTGCGGAACAAAGAATAAAAGCAAAAAACGGGCACAGTGATAACATGCAAAAATAAAAACAAAAAGAAAAAACAAGGGCAGATTGAAACCATTAAATTTCTCATTCTTCTTTGAACTCCACCTCCATATATATTTTTAGGGTTCAGCCTCCTGATGAGTCAGTGAAACTCCGACGAAACAGTTTGTCACAGCCCCTCGTTTGTTGTCCTCTTCTCTCTCTCTGCCTACGGTTTACCGGGCAGTTCTATTTGTGACGATATATATATATATATACATTTTTCTTCGGTCAGGTCGAGCATCTGTGGTCGAGGCCGTCACCATGCAGCCATGCTGTGCCTCTAGTGCCAGCGGCGTGTCTGGAGTGTATTTTTTGGCTGTGATAGACCTTTCTTTGTTTCCTTGGGGTTTTGCTGGCTTGTGATAGGGTGTGAACCGACAGTCTGTAGAGTTTTCCATCTGGTGTGGGTGAGCGATAGTCTGCTTTGACTTTCGTTACAGGTACCTTGAGGGCAGTGGTTGGTGCCCACCTCAGGGTCTCAGTTGTCGGGCAGTCGTTGATGCTTACCCACAACCGGGGTTAAGGTGGATTAGACAGAAGACGAAGGAACTGGACGAAGAAGGGTGCATGGAAAATTGAGCACTTGTTCTTTTGGGTCGTTGCGGTTTTGCTGGCCTCGATGGCGTTGTTTTTGCTACATGTAGGGTGGTAGTTTTCTTTGGGATTGTAGTGGCTTTGTTGGCCTTGGTGGCAGTTTTTGGTTGTTTCCCAGGGTTGCGGAAAGTCAGGGCAGTGGTCCTAGAGTTGGCCATTCTGTCCCGGGACACAAATCCCAACGCCTGCACCTAAGCTGGGTAATGGTCCCAGTATTACTTCGTTTCCGGGTTGCATTATTTGAGGGATTCCCGGCCTCATTCCTCGTTTTGGAATTACGAAGCCCTAAGGCCCCCCCTTTGTTTGTAACAAACATAAATTAATAATTGGGCACTTGTGGAACAGCCAAGAACAAAGATGAAAACGGCAGAGGACCTCACAATCAGAATGAAAGGGTGGCCTCTTCGCCCGAATAGAATAGAACGGCCAAATAGAAAAGAACGGCCCGTGGTTATACTGAAATGACGAACTTAGTACAACCCTGAACTCTTTTTTGAGTACAGACCTGAGTTCGAACTCCACTGGGCATCTTTACGTTGGGATACAAGAATCAGGGATAAGTCCGAAGACCGTCAACAAGTGATATACCTAAGAAATGGGAAAGGCCCATGTGGTGGCTGAATGGTACACACGGCACAGATGTGGCTGTCCATAAACGATCATGAGTTGGAAGCCTGAGTGTGAATCTTTTTTTTTTTTTTTTTTTTTTTTTTTTAAGGATAATAATGTGGTTACGGGCAGGGTTGCCAAGCGGAACGTACGGAGGCCCCTAAGCTGACCCCCGAACGTTCGGGCGTTCGGGTCCGGGTCCCCGTACGGGGCCCGAACTTGAAGGGGTTCGGACCCCGCAAAAAAAAAAATTTGGCACCTAAATATTACTATTTTTTTTGTGATCTTTTGAAGCCATTCTGTCCCGCCAAAGAAATGAAAAATCCTCAAAGATGGTGGTGTCAAAACTTGCTTGCCCACTCACGAATTTGTTTTTTTTCCCTTTTTACTTATTGTTTTTCCTTTATTTCGGGGCATGAAAAAAATTATTATTTTTTCAAACTTTATTTGTAAATTCTCTATTATGTAAGATACACATATATAAATTTTCATAACATTTGTCACATCCAAAACAAAATGAAAAATCGCCAAAGATGGCGGTGTCAAAAACGTGCTGGCCCACTCAATAATTTCATTCCCGTTTTATTTTTTCAAATGTTCATTATTATTATTTATTTTTAGTATTTGATTTTTATTTCAAACTTGGTAAAGAATTTGGATGTAACGTTGAGGCAAATGTTGTTTAGTTTATTCTTATGCATAACATATATATTTTTCAGATATTTTGGAATTCTTCTCTTTTTTTTTCTTTTTTTTTTTTGGGTCTGCATTCGGCCGAACGGCCGAACGCGTCGAGAGGGGGTGCCGAACGTTCGGATGTTCGGGTTCGGGCGTTCGGGCCGTCCCAAACGCCGGCAACCTTGGTTATGGGCTCTTTTTTTGTTTTTTTGTTTTGTTTTTTGTTTTTTTTTGGGGGGGGACAATTTGCTCCAATCTATTTGTGGGGAGCAGCACGTGCTGGAAACCGGGTCCAGCGTCCCACATGAATTATTACACAACATATGAGGTGTCGGGGCCATTACCCGGCTTCGGCTAAGAATCTTTTTTGATGAAGAACTAAAAAATTGAATACTATGGGCTTCGGCTAACAGTCTTTTTTTTATGAAGAACTAAAAAATTGAATACTATGCAGATCAACATTGCAGACAGAACCGTGTACATCCTTTGCAACCCGAACAAGGAGGTGGGCCTGCAATGGGTCTCGCGGAACTCACTGCTCGATTTACAGCTTCTCAAAATCAGACCAAGTGCCACCTGGTCAAAGGAGGAAGTGCGGGGTATCTTCATCAGACTCCTTAGAGAGGGTCCTCTGTCAGGGTCGGAAGAATGGAACTCTATTGACTGGGCACGCATCTAAAAAGGGGAGAGGAGAAATTATGAAATAAATGGACTTTATTAGGGCCTTGTATGGTAGGGATAAAAATTGGGCAAAAGGAAAAAGAGAGGCCGATCTAGACCTACGCTCCTTGAATGTAAACGGCCTTGCATCAGCCTCCCCATCCAAAAAGCAAGCCATCTGGGATCAGATCAGGGGGGTAGAGGGCAGAGACTGGCCGAACGCAGTGTGTGTCCAAGAGACCCACTTGATGGACTCAGCAAAACACCATCGAGCACATAAAGAGATCTGGCCCTACCAGGTCGTCCGAGCCCACGCTCCACGGCCAGGAAGTGCCGGAGTGGCCATTTGGTTACCACCGGACTCACGTATTGATCTGATTTATTGGGCGGTAGACCAAGAGGAAAGAAG
This sequence comes from Chara braunii, assembly GCA_003427395.1. NCBI lineage: Eukaryota > Viridiplantae > Streptophyta > Charophyceae > Charales > Characeae > Chara > Chara braunii. The sequence goes on from BFEA01000092.1 coordinate 2,828,549, forward strand.
ATGGGCGTATGTTCTTGCAATGCTAGAACTGGAGGTTGTTGCTATCTTTTGTATCTATGCCCCAAACGAAGCGGGAGCCAGGGTAACTTTTTTTGAATCTATTAAGGAACGGATCCCGCAGGGCATCCCGGTCATACTGGCAGGTGATTTCAATGCAGCCCCAGACCGGTGGCTGGATAGATGGAAAATTTCATCCCCTTGCCCAGTATATATTGAGATGGACGAACGGTCTATAACTGACCTTTGTTCATCATTAGGGGTGTACGATACATTCTGAAGATCTCACCCGACAAAACATACATTTTCCTGCTTCAGGAAAAATGGACCACAAAGGACCTCTAGATCACGCATAGACCTGATCCTAGCCTCAGAAGATCTAGAAGGGGCTCTATAGATTGCCGAGATCTTCCCACAGAGTCCGTTTCCCGGGCTGGACCATGCAATGTGCGTCACCATTTTTTCATTCAGAAAGCGTCCGGATCAGGGACCAGGTTACTATAAATTAAATGCATCGTTACTGTCATTACCATCATTTCAAACTCTTATCAAAGAAACCTGGGCACATCGGCAGACCCTCTGCGAAGATGTTCTGTGGTTTAACAATGGACTGGTCTTTTTGGCCAGGAAATGTGGCGAATTTTCAAGAACTCTAGCGGCCAAACGACATTTTGACGAAATGGCATTACAATATCAGTTAAATCAGTTAAAAGAACAGGAAGAAAATACAAACCAGGAATCAGAGGAACTTTCCAGTGAAATTCAGTCAATTGAAACCCGACTAGTGGCCTGCATGGAACATCGGTGGCAAGGTGTCGGATTAGGGGGAAAATGCAGAAACATAAAATAGAGGGAGTAATGGACTCCCGATTCTTTGCAATGGTAAGAGCTAGAACAGGGAGATCCATCATTGAGGCCTTGAAAGATCCAGCCCAGGAAAGGGCCCAGCCGGCCACCACCACCCCATAGTGTGTTCACATTGCCCGAGGCTTCTTTTAAGAGTTTTTTAAATCAGAATGTAACAACCAACTGAAAGAACAAAGAAAAAAAAAAATTGATGATTGTCTCACCCCCTTACAAAATGCCCTCTTAGAAGGCCAAAAGGAGGCGTTAGAGAAACCTCTTGAGAAATCTGAGATATGGACAGTCCTCCTGCAAATGGAGGAGGAAAAGACCCCTGGCATCGACGGCCTGCCAAAAGAGTTCTGGGAATCGATGTGGAGCCCCCTTGCACAGGACCTGATGGACTACTATCATGCGGTCTGGGAGTCAGGGCAGATGGGGGAAGTGGTGGGACAAGGGGTGTTGTCTCTTCTGTACAAAAAGGGTGACAAGATGAACATCCGAAATTATTGGCCTATCACTCTGGTGACAGTGGTTTACAAAATGGTGGCGAAAGCCTTGGCAAACCGCATGATTCCGATAATGAAAGATATCATCCACCCTGCACAAACCGGTTTTATCAAAGGCAGGAAAATCCAAGATAGTATCCTCCTCATAAATGAGGTATTGAAATTGTCACGCCAATCCAAACACAATGCAGCAATAATCTTCATCGACTTTGAAAAAACATACGATCATGTCGATTGGTTCTTTTTGGACAAATGCCTGGAAAAACTAAATTTTGGACCACGCTTCAGGAGATGGGTGGAAATCCTGCACCACAGTGCCACAACAAGGGTGCAAATTAATGGGAGATTGGCCCCCCCTATCGACTTGGAACGTTCGGTACGTCAGGGGGACCCCATCGCCCCGTTCTTGTTTGTTATAATTATGGAGGCGCTGGCAGCAAACTTAAGGACACATAAGAGGATCCAAAGAATACGGGTAACCTCTATCCCGGAAGAGGCAATCCCGATCTGCTCCCCGTTTGCAGATGATCTCTCCATTATGGTCGACGCTTCACCTGAAAACATAAGAGAAATCAAAATGATGATGGACCGCTTTTGCACGCTGTCAAACATGAGAGTAAACTGGGGAAGTAAGACTGAAGGGTGGTGGATTCACTACCAAGGGAGTAGGCCATCGGAGTCTCCGCAGGTGAAATGGGTCCCAACCAACTCACCTATTCGGATCTTAGGAGTTCAGATGTCCGCTGATGGCCGTCCACCAACCAATGATGAATGGTTGACTCGACCGGTCCTAGAAAAATTGACACGGCGGAAAGATCTACACACATCCTTATTTGGGAGGACTCTAGTCATCAATAATGTGGTGTTAGCGTCCTTATGGTACAAGACAGTCATATGGTCACTCAATAAGACGGCACTACGCCCCCTCCAAAGACAGGTAGCGGCCTTCCTCTGGAGAGGAAACCACGAATGCAAAAACACAATCAGTAGAGTCGCCTGGCGTGCAATAATCCAGCCAAAGTCCAAAGGGGGCTTGGGGATCCTCGATCCTACCACACAGATTATGGCCTTAACCCTGAAATGGTTAAAGAGCCTCCTTTTTGACATAGAAGTTCCCTGGCAGCAGATGGCTCTACAACAGATTAGAAGGCTGCCCCCCCCCACCCCGGACAACATAGACCCGCTCGGGTGGAGTCTGTCAGATTTCGGTTCGTCGTTTGTTTTCGTTGTCTTTCTAGGTAGACCCCTTTTGGACCGCGCTGCTCAACACTTGGCGCAAACTACCGCTCTCAGACAAGATAGCCCCGCGGCAGTTGGAAGAAGTATTGAGGCAGCCATTATTTGGGAACAGGTGGGTCACTGACTCTCATGGCTCGGTATTCCTTTGCACCGGGTCCCCTTGGAGGGGATGGGTGAACAGAGGCATCCTCAGAATTGGGGATATCTGGGACCTAAACACAAAAGACTGGATCACCGAAACTCAACTGAGGGAGCGACTGCGATATTGCCACAATATTGGAGAAGCTCTGGAGGAAATCATTTTCTCAATTCCCTTAGAGTGGGTAAGGATTCTAAGAAAAGGGTCAACCTTGGAAGAAAGCGACTGGGTATGGATCAGGGGATGTACAGACAAAGTTGGAAGCGTGGTGTTATCTGGCCGACCGGATAGAGAGGTGCTGGTGAGCCGCTTTAATATAAGAAATAAAAACAAGCTGGTCAGGACAAACCCGGAAGACACAAGGTGGTTTAAAGAAGAGGAAATCTTTCGAATCAGGGTGCTAAAAGAAAAGGACCAGTGGTGGGCATACAAACCTGATACCTCGATTGCACATTTTGCCTTCGATCCGGCCGTTTGGGTCTGGACTACCCAGCTAGGCAGAGGCAGAACAGGAAAACAACACATCCACTTAATGACAGTCAAAGGAGCTTATCGCCTACTGCGCCCAAAGTTGAACCTAAAAGATGTAGTAAGTGACCGTTGGATAAGACACCTAAACCTGGAACGGAACACCTTACGACCAATCAAATGGTTCAGACTCAGCAAAACATCACCGGCCAAGATCGTGTCTTTACAATGGCAAATAGAACACCGCTGCTTACCTACTAATGACTGGTTGATTGACCGTTCCTCTCTGGAACAGAAGGGCCTGGCCCTCCCCTGGTGTAAACTATGTAGTGCCTCATACCCAGCAAGGAGGAGACCAGAAACAATTGAGCACATTTTTCTACAGTGCCCTGGGTCAGTCTGGTTATGGAGATGGTGGGACCGAGTGTGGAGCCTGTTAGGCACAACAACCCCATGGCCGTGGAATTGGCAATCAATCTTATGTGAAGCTTGGCAGTCGAAATAAACAAGCACCTTCGAAAGGAATATGTTCGCAGTGGGACGCAGAGCAGTCCTTTGGGCGATCCGGTGGAAAAGGTGCACTAGGGAGATGGAAGAAGTCCGTCCTGAAGGGCCGGCTGTCATAGAGACAATCAAGCACCAGATCCAGGCAGAGCTCACAGTGCAATGGGAAAAAGTACAAGGAAAAATCACCTTTATGCATTCAAGAAAGGAAATCAAGATACAAATACAATCCTTGTGCAAAGACTGGCTAGGAGGGGAGCAAGGGGGCTGGATAGCGGAAATACAGTGGAAAGGGGGGGAGGGAGGGGAGCGGGGGAAAGGAAAAGATAGGGAAAAGATAGAAAGAGACTATCACCTCCACTTTTATGATTGGACCAGGATTGACCCCTCCATCCGGCTGCGGCCCCTCTCATATTTCCCTGACCCCTTCCCACCGCCTGCAAACTCAATAGTCGAGACCCACTGGTACACAGGTGCCTAAAACAGGCCTGATTGGTTCGATTGCTGTTTTTCAGTTTTCCCTATTCATTCTGCACTCGTGCAGGCAATGCAAAAGGGGAGATAGGGAGGGGGAGGAGTTAGTTCGTACTAGCAAGATCTGGCGCCGGTCTCATGGTGAAGAGATTCCTCTACCCTGTTCAATCAATCCCGTGGACACCAGGGCAATCAATGCTGGCAGGTGTCTCCCTTGGCTCTTTTGATGTTTTTCAGACAGGGTTCAAACTCTCATGTACAAGGGACGCTGGACCCGTTTTCCAGCAGGTGCTGCTCCCCACCAATAGATGGAGCCACTCCCCAGGTGCTAGTGGTGTCTGCTCTTATCAGCATCACTATCACTGAGGGGGATGTTTAAAAAAAAAAAAAAAAAAAAAAAAAAAAGTCATTCCAGCTTCCTAAACATAGAGCAACTCCTAGCCCTCCCTWTACCGGGRCATTACKACTCAAAGACAGTACTGACCAGACCAACATCATCCATAGCTGACCTCTTCTCACCACCAAGACTATCCCCGACCCCATAGGGTGTCAAGGCCGTCCCCCACAATTCGCCACTGGCTTACCTTCCTCCCTCGGCAAAACCCAGATCTCTCTACAAGGACTCACACTCCTGCCGTTGCAGGTTACAGGGTAACACCCCAGCTCTGGCCAGCGTCGTTCTGGCATCGGCAAACTGAGGGCACAGAACAGAGCAACGCTGCCGATGTCAATCCAGGTACAACCATCTCTGAAATCGAATATCCTAATAAAGAAGAAGACCGGATGCTGCTCTAGCTTTCAGAACACCGGAAGGCTTAATATACCATAATTTGTCCAAGAAGCTTCCAAAAGTCACCGTGCAGAGAAACTTCCCCCTGCCCGCAACCCCTGTTCCATGCTGCCACCGCCGAGGAAAACCACCTCGGCCCCAACCTGGAACAGACCTCCTCCTTCCCCCCCATCCGCAAAGGCATCCAATTCCCTCCTAGAGGATACCTTCGCCCTCCCCTTGTCCCTATCTGCCCCCGCCGGGTTGAAGGCGACCTAACTCTCCCACCCCGGCCCCAGACAAGGACAAACCACTAATCTGCCCCATCCCCGACAGGGCAGCCACCTCCCACCTTGCAGCGCCCCTGTAGAGTAAGGCTCCCCAATACCGACCCCCACCCTTCCCCCAAAAATCCGAACCGTGACCACATAAGCCCTATCCAGACTGAAGCACACCCATCAGATGAGGCGGCCAATTAACCTGGAGAAAAATCTCATGAGGACAGTGTATAGTTGAGTAAGATTTTGTGATGGAGATCCCAGGATGGAAACACTCAAGAGAGTGAACCTGAAAAAAGGAAAATCATGATGAAAGTGCCGGAAAAGAAAATAAGAATAAAAAAGATGATAATAAAAGAAGAAGAAGAAGAAGAAGAAGAAGAATGAGTGGTGGGAAAAGCATATGCCAATAGAACAACAATGAATGGAATCAATTCAATGATATGACTACAGTGGAATTAAGCCAAAGAGAATGATTAGAAGCCTCCAATGGAAGGGCCAGCGGCCTCCCGTCACCACCCGAATAGAACACGCAGTCATTATGACAGTATTTCTAGACTGAAAGTTGCCCCATATGCAGCTATAATGACTGGGCGTTCTATTCGGGTGAAGATGGTAGCGCAGTTGGTTTCCCCACAGAAGCCTGCCGTGTGCTTGGTGTTCACCAGCTGAGATAGTTGGCTTGTCCCCCCTGGTTGGTCTTGGTAGGTCCTGCCATTCCTTGCTGGGGGTTAGATAGAGGCCTTGCCCTGGGAGTTCTATAGATGCGTGTGCTGCTTGTTCCTTCTCTGCGGGTTTAGTCATGCAGTTAGGTAGTGGGAATTATATTTGAGAGAAGAATGTAGCTCAGTTATTATTAAAAAAAAAAAAAAAAAGGCCTCCAATGGCTAATTCTATACTGGGCAGAGCGTGCGCCAGAAGGCCGACGAGAGAAAAGAGGACTCGCCCCTCACCACTTTGCAAAATGTGCTGCGGGTAGGAATCAGACTCCTGGACACATTTGGAAGTAAGCAATGCCAAGCGTGGAGTGGGCAAATTGTTAAGGGATGCTGGACCCGATATCCAGCCTTTAAACCACCAGCAGATCTGGAGAATCTGAATGAGACTCTCCAAGAAGTTCGCGGATTCGGGACAGGGCCCGCCTGGGGGCAAGCGAAATTCTTTTTGTTCAGGGCTGGGCGTAGTGCCACCCCACAGCATGGGGGACATTTTTTGTTTCTACTGGCCCTTTGGATGCCCTGTCCTGAGCCTCCAAAATTTCAGGAGAAGCTCAATCGGATTTGCTGGGGACATGTACTGGTGGTTTAGTACAAAATCAATGGTTTAAAAGAAAAGGGCACAAAAAAAAAAAAAAAAAAAAAAAACGTTGCATCAGGGTTGCCAGGCCGAACGTACGGAGGCCCCTAAGCTGACCCCCGAACGTTCGGGCGTTCGGGTCCCCGTACGGAGCCCGAACTCGAAGGGGTTCGGACCCCGCAAAAAATTATTTTGGTACCTAAAAATTATTTTTTTTTTCTGATTTTTTTTTTTGCGAGTTCTCTTTTATGTAAGCTATCTGTCCCTCAATTTTGAAGTCATTCTGTGGAGCCAAACAATAATGAAAAATCGGCAAAGATGGTGGTGTCAAAACTTGCTTTCCCACTTACTAATTTGTTTTTTTTCTCTTTTCACTTTTTGTTTTCCCTTTATTTCGGGGCCTGAAAAAAATTATTATTTTTTCAAACTTTATTTGTAGGCTCTCTATTATGTAAGATACATATGTATAAAATTTCATGGCATTTGACAGAGCCAAAAAAAAATGAAAAATCGTCAAAGATGGCGGTGTCAAAAACTTGCTCGCCCACGCAATAATTTCATTCTCCTTTTATTTTTTCTTATTTTCATTAATATTATTTATTTTTGGTATTTGATTTTTATTTCAAATTTGGTAAGGAATTTGGATGTACTGTTGAGGCAAATGTTGTTTAGTTTATTCTTCTGCATGACATCCTTTTTTTTCAGAATTTTTGGATTTTTTTTTTTTTTTTTTTCGTTTCCGCGTGCGGCCGAACGTCCGAACGCGTCGAGAGGGGGTCCCAAACGTTCGGGCGTTCGGGTTCAGGTGTTCGGCCCGTCCCGAACGCCGGCAACCCTGCGTTGCATAATAGAATTTCCGCACGCAAAGAGATTACGGGAAAACGCGTCTAGTACATGGTCCAGTCTACCATCTACCACCTTCCCATCTGACCCTTTTTCCCTTCTCGCGGCTACCATCTTCACCCGTATAGAATGCCCGGTCATTATCGCTGCATCAAGACAGACAGTATGTCCAAATACAGCGATAATGGGGGTTCTATTCGGGGCAAAGACGCTAGCGATAAGAAAGGGCAGGCAAAGTCAAGTGAATGGCACATTCTGGACCTTATCAGGAGAGCGACACTTAAGGGAATCTGGAGAGCCCAATGCAAAGAAACAGTTGTGGACAAACAATCGGAAGAGGCTAAGGAAACCACAGAAGCTCAGGTAAGGGGAAAGAATGGAAGAAGATAGGAGGGAGGAGGGAGAGGGAAGGAATGCCTCAAAAGTGGGCCGATATGTTAAAGCCTTAGGAAGGCCTTGATTGACAAATGACTGATGCAGGGGCCCGTACCACAGATCAAGGGAAGGGGGCTGAAATTGGAGAGCTGGTGCCAAGGGAAACCCCAGTGACCGCGGTGGCCGGTGACCGCATTCCACAAGACCGGTGATTGAATCCGGCAAGACCAGTGATTGAATCCGGCAAGACGGGTGGCCGGTGACCACATCCCACAAGACCGGTGATCGAATCCTGCAAGACCAGTGAATGGTGACCACATCCGACAGGACCAGTGATTGAATCCCACAAGACCAGTGATTGAATCCCACAAGACCGGCGACTGGTGACCGCATCCCGCGAGACCGGTGACCGCATCCCACAAGACACAGGTGACCTCATCCCGCAAGACCGGTGATCGAATCCAGCAAGAGCGGTGACCGCATCTCACAAGAGCGGTGACCGCATCGTACACCAGCAATGCAGCAGGGGTTGCTGGTGTACAATGCGGCCACAGGTATTGTGTCATGCTTGTCTATGGCAGCAGCAATGTGGCAGGTCTTGCTACACAGAAAAGGAGCGGTCTTATAGCAGGAAATATGGAGGTGTCATTGCAGCTATATGGGGGGGTCTCAATAGCAGGGAAGGGGGTCTCTACATAGCATCAAAAGGGGTCACTGTGGAAAATGGGGTTCCCACTGGAAGAAATTGAGAGCCCTGATGTTCAATTATGCAAGGCGTAGCGAAGCAACAATGGGTGGGAAGGTCAATGCATCGTTCCTGCAGTTCACAGACAACCTCTTTTCCGGTTTTATAGGGTCATGGAGGGGATGTGGGTAGATCCGAATTCCCGGACGGAGGAGGGGACGAACAAACTAGATGGGCAAGGACCAACCTTAGCCCGGCAGGTATATGAAGTCTCTGCAGTAATCCTGTCAGAGAGTACCAACACTGCAAAGCTCCAGGCCATGCACTTGACCCTCTTTCCTGGGCGGATACCTTCTGATGGGCTACTAACCTGCAGGGATTTGGACTGTATACCAACCCGTCCCCAAGGGAAGTCCCTCATACAGAAACCACGCCCTGGAACCCTAAACCCTAAACCTTAAACCCTGGTTGCAATTAGTACCCATCACAGTCTTCCCGTCGACATACCGTAACCACTGAGTCAAGGAGGAGGAGGAGGAGGAGGAGGAGGAGGAGGAGAAGGAGGAGGAGGTCGGTGGCAGCTGTAGCAGCGGCAGCAGGAAATGATAATAGCACGAAGCAGAAACGCAGCAGGAGAGAAACAGGCTGCAGCACCAGCAACAGCAAGACAAGCCTCAAAACACCCGGAGGATGTGGCTGAGTGGTACACACATGCAATTTTTTCTTGATAAACAGGTCATGAGTTCGGCTCCTGAAGGAATCAGACGGATGCAAAATGATACCCTCTTTAAAAACGAAACAAAAAACTTGAGGGAAGGCCAGCTGACAGCCAATCCTCCACCCAGTGGAGCAATAAATGTTGGTCAGGGATCCGTCTGGGGTGTGAGTTGTTTTGTATGTGTTCTGACTTGCCGGGGGAATAGGAACCGGGATGATGCTCCCGAGAATGGACATGAGCCAAGGCCATAAGGACCTGTTTTGAAAGGAAAAAACACACGCAAAAAATAGGAAAAAAAACAGACTAGCCTGAAAAAACACCAGCAGCAGCAACTAAAGCACTGAGAAAACGAAGCACTGGCAGCAATAACCGCAACAGTAGCAACGTAAGATGTAAAAGAAGCAGAAAAAGGAGGAGGAGGAGGAGGAGGGACAGCGGCAGAAGCAGTAACCGCAGGACTAGCGGGAGAAAACACAGGAGGAGCAACTGTAGGACTACGGTCTTTCCCCGAACATAACGCACCCTGAAAAGGAAAGTGTACAAGGCATGTTTCCGGCCAGATAGAGTCAGAATGAGGGTGCGTTGTGTTCGGGGGAAGACGGTAGCCTGAGAATCCGCAGCCGCAAGAACAGCAGCAGCGGTAGGAGAAGAAGAAGAAGAAGAAGAAGGATGTACTTTACTGGGGGGAAAAGAAGGGAGAAGGCAAAAGAAGGGCCCAAAGAGATGGGCCCAAGGAGAGGTAGGGGGTGTACACCGGGGTTAAAGTTGCAAGGTGATGGTGTTTACCTCGCAATTTGGTGAGTATCCAACTCCCACTAACAGCCTCCCATTGGGTGAGAAACCCAGCGCACAGATCTCGGTGCCTGGCGAGGAGCTGGAAAATGGCCACTTCAGCTGGATGTTTTTTTTAGTCGTTGGCCATTCGTGGACGTACAGAGAAGGCATGTTGCTGGAATCAGCGTAGGCTATGAAACGATCACTAACGGCAAGAGCGGTAATGGCGTGCCCTTCTCCGCGTATATGAACCTGAACCCCAGACTTCAGCCCTCTAATCACGATAGAATTGCCACACACCTGACACATCGTCAGAGCATCAAGAAGAGCGACATCACCCCACTCGCCGGAAAGACTGATGATTGTCGACGCGTCCAGAGATGATATGTTGTGTGGAGTGGTGGGCCATGTCGACGTGGAGCTTGAGCGAGAAGCCCCGCGAGAGCCCTTGCGGGAGCCAGAACGAGATGGTTGCCGTGATAACCCTCTCGTTGAGCTGTTTCTGGAATTGGAACGAGATAAGCGGGGAAAGGTGGAGTCTAGCCGGTTCTTAGAGCTAGAACGGGACAACTTACCCGATGAGAAAGCCATCTTCAAAGATCGATTGCTTTCGACTTTCTTACTGGCGCAGTACACAGGAGCAAGCGAAGACAACGCAGAAAGACTCGGCGTGCAATACACAGAAGCATCCAAACAAAGCAGGAAAAGAACTTCTGAATCCGATCAAGTGCGCTCCTCTCTCTCTCTCTCTCTCTCTCTCTCTCTCTCTCTCTCTCTCTCTCTCTCTCTCTCTCTCTCTCTCTCTCTCTCTCTCTCTCTC
>BFEA01000092.1:2860210-2871287 GCA_003427395.1 Chara braunii
GGGGGGGGGTTAAGATGTTCTCACTTGCCATACATTATTGGTCATGAAACATGCGTTTCCCTTCTTGAAAGAAAGAAAGAAAGAGAGAAAGAAAGAAAGAAAGAAAGAAAGAAAGAAGGAAAGAAAGAAAGAAAGACATTATTGGTCAGGCTGGGGGGGGGGGGGGTTAAGATGTTCTCACTTGCCTCTTCCCTGATTCTCCCTCTCCCACTCCCTCTCCCTCTCCCTCTCCTTCTGCCTCTGCATGCCTGTCTGACTACCTGTCACTCTGTCTGTGCATCTGTCTGTGTGCAATTCACAACCCCAAGCCCCCTTCCCATTGGCCAGCCATCTCACTTCCTCCTCTTTACAATCAAGTTGAATTAACCTGCCGCAAGGCAAGCTCTCGTTTGTTCGCACGATTGAGATAAACACTTCGTGTCAAACTGGACCCTCGCGAGACAACCCCATTACACAGACTTCGCGTCAAACACAATCTTCTTCACCCGAATACGACCCACGGTTCAGCCTAAATACATCAATAACAACGGCAAGTTGTATATTCGGGTGAGAAAGGTAGCGATGTCCCATGCTCACAATTCACACCAAATAGATGGTACCGTCTACCGCCGTAAACATCTCAGCTAATACTTCACCCTGGCAAATGGATCTATTGTGGCATGAAGCATCGGAGAATGGGAAAAAAAAAAAAAAAAAAAAAAAGTCGCACGATAGAGATGTCCGACACAAAAGAACTGCATATTGAACACTTCACCGCAAATGGATGGTACCGTCTACAGCCGTGTCATTCCGTAATTTATGGTCATTTTTCACAGGGGCCATGCTAATCTTCCTTCCTCTTGTGTCGTTCCAATTTTAACGGATGTCCCGAAGGACTATCTGGTATTTTTTCACCCTGGCAAATAAAGGGAATGTATTGTTGTTGCATGCAACATGGGAACAACATTAGAAGATCACTTCCGCAGCGCGTGCTAACTTCCACCACAATTGAAGGCGAACAAACCATTGGCATGGTTACTCTTAGGGAGTCTTACCTCCTTTTGATTTTTTTTTTTGTTTGCTAGGACCTTCCCTGGTCCTTGCACGGCCGGGCCGCCCGGGAAAATAGGCTGACCCAGGCGGCCCGGCTGGTATTGTATGCATAATTTCTAAGAGACTCGACATCACGGTTTCAAAAATCCGAAAAAAGACCATGTTACGCAGAAAAATAAACTGAACAACTTCTGCCTCAGGGTCACCAACTATAAAATATAAAATATACTTAAAAATATATACTATACTATATATCGTCACAAAAAGAACTGCCCGGTAAACCGTTGGCAAGGAGAGAGAAAAGGACAACAAACGACGGGCTGTGACAAACTGTTTCGTCGGAGTTTCACCGACTCATCAGGTATATATTTTTTTTAATTATTTTTTCATTTTTTTTTGGCCCGACCGGACAAGTGGTCCCGGGCCACTCTGGTAGCCTAGTTCATAACCTTATTTCCATTGGTTAATTTCGCATTCATGTGACTTTCGGCATTAAATTAATAAATTTCGAGTACTTTGCTCGTGCACATATTTTTGTGTTGCCACTTTTGTCTCTTCCCGATGCTTCGGTTCCTTGATTTTTCGTTAACTTTGAAATATTTTGCTTACACGAGGTATGCATTAAGGGTCTCGCTCCACTACTGTCCACTGTACAAAAATGGACAGTTCTATTTCGCTCCACTTACTGTCCACTGTCCATGTGCGAAATCCCTCGGACAGTTGTCAGAAATCGCGTGGAACGTCGACCGTCCATTTTTGTACAGCTCCCAGCCTGCACAAGTCGTTTCCTGGACGGTCCTCCTAGGAATCCACGGACCCTCCGCCGTTTCGGACAGTGAGCCTGGAGTCTGCGCGGACAAGTGTGCAACTTTTGGAGTTTTCCACTGTCCACTGCACAATATTTCGCTCTGACAACTGTCCACCAACTGTCCGAAAAATTGTACAGTGGATAGTATTGGAGCGAGAACCTAACACTCAGTCTTCGACACCAAATTAAGAAAAGAAAAAAACATAGTAACATACAAAAAGAGGCAATAAAAACCTTGTTCAATTTCATCGCGTGAGCAAAATATTTTCAGAATTTCAATGAAAAATCTGTAAAGCTATCCTTGTTGTTGTGGCAGAACACGGAGCCGGACATGCTGAAGACAGTCGTCAAAATTAAAACGAAATCAAGAGCACCTGATGCCCAGGAATACGTTCCAAAGAATATAATTAGCAAAGCCCAAATAAATAAATAAAATTCCTCCAGAATTGCAGGTGATACCACTTAACCAGCAGTCTCTGTTTTTTCCAAATGCTCTCTTTTCCTGGCACTGGACTATGAAACAGTCGTGGAGGTCGGGGGGCTAGTGATGGCCGCCATATGCGCTGCGTATTTGAAGCCTGAAATGTTTTCTGCCAGGCAAACCTAGGCTACCAGAGTGGCCCGGGACCACTTGCCCGGCCGGGCCAAAAAAAATAAAAAATAAAAAATAACAATAATAAATTTTATTTTTGATAATAAATTTGGTAAAGAATTACGACGTGACCCTGAGGCAAAAGTTGTTCAGTTTTTTTTTCTTTCTGCGTGACGTGTTTTTTAAACTTTTTTCCTCGGATTTTTTCAATTTCCTTTTCTTTTTTTTTGCTAGTACCTACTTTGGCCCTTGCATGGTCAGGCTGCCTGGGGAAAAACAAGGTAACCCGGGCGGTCCGGCTGGTAGCCTAGGAAAAAACTGTTTTCTTTTCCTCATCTTTTTGAATTTTTTTCCTGATATGTTTCCCTTGTACAGGCGCAAGCACCCTATGCAAAATTTTTTGAATTTTTTTTGCAGAAGCAGACAAAAGCGAGAAATTCCCGAAGTGCGGGCACTCACAATTTTGTGAGTCTCTCGGGGGTCAGGCCCTACTACCCCCCTTCTTCCCTCGAACATAACGCATATGTGTTGTATTCGAGTTTCAAAATTTGACAAAAATCCAAATAGAACACATATGCGCTGTATTCGAAATTTAGGGCTATTCAAATAGAACGCACATGAGTTGTATACAAAAATCCAAATAGAACACATATGCGCTGTATTCAAAATTTAGGGTTATTCAAATAGAATGCACATGAGTTGTATTCGAATAGAAGTTATAGAATGTACCCTATGCGTTGTATTCATTTCATACTTGCAAGCAGACGCACCGGACGAGCGTCCGGTTTGGTCCGCTTTGCCGCGTGCGGCACCCTCCCCCCAGACCAGACGGACCCGGACCGGACCGGACCGGACCGGACAGGGCCATTTTTTTCGGGGTGGGGCGTAACTGGTCGTCGGGCGCACATTCGTGCGCCGCGCGGGTCCGGTCCGGAGGTCTGCCGCACGTGCGGAACCGCCCGGACGGCGTCCGCTTGCAAGTATGATTCATTTACAACGCATATGTGTTATGTTCGGGGGAAGAAGGTAGTCCGCAGCCCCAAAGTAAACAAGTGCGGCACCTCCCGTAGCGGGTGGGATAGAGGCAATTTAGACCACCGTCTTCACCTGAATAGAATGCCCGGTCATTATAGCAGCATTTGGGGCAACTTCCAGTCTAGAATCATACAGCGATAATAACCAGGCATTCTACTCGGGTGAAGATGGTAGCACCTACTTGCACAAAAGCAGAAACTTTGTGCTCGGTGGTTATGAAAAAGAAAACAAAAGGGAGCGGCATTGCATCCTCTGCCTAGAGTCAGACACTTCCCCATCTTCATGCGTATTGCAGAGGCTGTTCGGCTGTCATAAGCTGACATAAAGATTATTGTGACAACATTTCAGACGAAGGGGAGAATGCGCCACTTTCACTATCCTGACAAAGCAGACAAATATCAGACAGCCCGGGGAAACACCCAGAGGGGTTCTTACCTGAGCAGTTCTGTCCGTTCGCCAGAGGAGAGCATCACAGAAGCAGATCATAAGAAAATACCCACAGGGTTGCCTGCAATACAATCCACACACACACACACACCTGTCTCTTATACACATCTAGATGTGTATAAGAGACAGGAGAGAGAGAGAGAGAGAGAGAGCATTCATGTATGGGCGTCAACTCTGACGTCTTTCAGCATTAACGGTACAAGGCTCATAGCACATACCAACGGGAACGCCAGTGACGAGATCCACCATCTTAATTGCAAGTCCGGACATCTCGCCCCCCCCCCCCCCCCCCCCCTCCTAACACACACATGCCTGCTCTGTAAAACTGCAAGTGCCCCCCCCCCCTCCTAACACACACATGCCTGCTCTGTACAACTGCGGCACTTGCAGGGAGGGAGAGTGACAGTGGGAATAGCAGCTTTCTCATTATGCTCACTTTACTAGCAAGTTAGCAATTGATCAATGACGGCAGGCATCCATAGTCACTACAGTGTTTCAGTGATGCAATGACAAAGCGAAACGACCTCATAAGGGAGAGAAACAACTGACGGGCCTAGCCCAGCTGATGCACCACCCATGAACAGTTGAGACATAGACCTGCGTTCGAATCCAGATTTCCACTACCATCTTCAACCGGATAGAACGTAATGTGTCATTCTCACTGCATCTGGACTGAAAGTTGGCGCAAATACAGACATATTGACCGTACATTCTATTCGGGTAAAGACAGTAGATGAATGAAATACCTCAATTACCCAGGGGTGGGCAGCTTGTCAATGATGTCTCAAGACCGTTGCCCATTCAGTAACCAAAACGGAAAAAAAAGGCAAGTAACAAATGAGTGTGAGGTGAGTTTCCGTTGCATCACAATCGGGAGACGACCAACGCACCTGGCTTAGCTGTTCGGGCGCGGGAGGCTGCTTCATCAGAACGTACTCTCGCAATCGCTTCATCATCTGACGAGCTGTGCACAAACAACTCCACTTTCTCTAGCTGCAGTGATCTCTGTTGCAAAAAAAGCAGAATTGCCACAGGACGATTATCGGAGCGAGCCAGACAAAGTGTCCACAAAGCTTCGTAGTTAGTTATAACTAATCAGCCTTTCCCACCTTCATCATCTGACAAGCTGTGCACAAACAACTCCACTTTCTCTAGCTGCAGTGATCTCTGCTGCTGTTGCAAAACTGAATTGCCACAGGACGATTATCGGGGCGAGCCAGACAGAGTGTCCACAAAGCTTTGTAGTTAGTTATAACTTATCAGCCTTTCCCACCTAGGCCTTTTTCGTGCTTGGTGCTCCCCCCCTGCTCCTTTCTAAACCCACCCACAGCATTTTTCACCCCTCTGTTCCCCACCTCATTTCATTGTTACGCAATGACTGAGAAACTGGAACAAATATAGTTTCCTCACATGGAGGAATTTGGGTCATTCACGAGCTCAAGAAGCTTGTTATGCGAATGCAGCGACACCTAGTATCGTTTCCTCACATGGAGGAATTGGGTTCATTCACGAGCTCGAGAAGTTTTTTTTTTATGCGCCTGCAGCAACACCTAATTTATTTGGTGCACTATTATCAGAAAGCAGTTCCAAAAACTCAATGACCTCATTTACGGTAACGAAATAAGTTCAAATAACTCAATGAGCTCGAGAAGTTTTCTTTATGCAACTGATACAGCTGCCATCCAAGCACAAACCACATATCCACAGATTCCATACCTTGATAAACTCTGCATTCTCTGTTAAGAGATTCACCTCAGAAAATGGCAGCTTCAAGTCCAGCACCTGTAGCCGCAAAAACATTATTAAAAAAAAAAACAAAAAAAAAACACGAAGCCCACAACGAACGAGAGTATCAACGATGATAATCCGGCAGAAGGTGCCAAGACCACAAAGAATAAGGGCCTCGCTGCACTACTCTTGAAATGCACAAAAGACAAAAATCATGTCGCTGTATCTTTCCATGTTCTAGCGGAAGATTCACTCTCGTTTTGCACCTTTCAAGAGTAGTGCAGCGAGACCCTAAAACATGAAGCCCACAGCGGAACGATTGTGTCGAAAAATGATACTCCGGCAGACAGTGCCAAGTCCTAACCTGTCTATAGAACTTGAAATAGTACTGAAAATCTGAAATACACACTGGCCCAGGGTTGCCATGCCGAACGTACGGAGGCCCCTAAGCTGACCGCCGAACGTTCGGGCGTTTGGGTCCCCGTACGGGGCCCGAACTTGAAGGGGTTCAGACCCCACAAAAAAATATTTTGACACCTAAATATTAATTTTTTTTTCTGATTTTTTTTTGTGAGTTCTTTGTCATGTAAGGTATCTTCCTCTTAATTTTGAAGCCATTCTGTTCAGTCAAAAAAAAAATGAAAATTCGTAATAGATGGTGGTGTCAAAACTTGCTTGCCCACTCACTAATTTCAAGTAATTTGCTTTTCTTCTCTTTTCACTTTTTGTTTTTCCTTTATTTCGAGGCATAAAAAAAAATGATTATTTTTTCGAACTTTATTTGTAGATTCTCTATTATGTAAGATACACATATAAATTTTCATAGCATATGTCACAGCCAAAAAGAAATGAAACATCGCCAAAGATGGCAGTGTCAAAAACGTGCTCGCCCACTCAACAATTTCATTCTCGTTTTTTTTTTTTTTCATTACTATTATTAATTTTTAGTATTTGATTTTTATTCCAAATTTGGTAAAGAATTTGAATGTAACGTTGAGGCAAATGTTGTTTAATTTATTCTTCTGCATAACATATATTTTTTTCAGAATTTTTCGAATTCTTGTTTTAATTCTTTTGTTTTTTGGGGGGGTCCACGTTCGGCCGAACGAGTCGAGAGGGGATGTTGAACGTTCGGGCATCCGGGTTCGCCATTCGGCCCGTCCCGAACGCCAGCAACCCTGCATTGGCCCATGTTTGGCTGTAAAAGCAACCGCATCGTCATGCAGGTTCCCAAGCCTGCGGGCAGCAGGACTAAAAAAAGGGCTGCACTATTCACTACAGGGGGGGGGCAAACATGGCTAACTGAACCTAACTCAGAATCTATTCAGATGCACACAAGAGAGGTCTCAGCTGGGCGCCAAGGGAAGCGTAAGTGCGAAATGTATGTCCAATGTATTAATGCTGGAATGCATGCATCTGTTCACAACTTCTTGTTAGAGGGGGTTAGGGGTTAGGGGTTAGAAGTTAGGGTTTAGGGTTTAGGGGTTAGGGGTTAGGGGGGGTTAGGATTTAGGGTTTAGGTGGACCAAGCTTGCACACAGCTTCAAACGGAAAGCTCAGGATCCAGGGAGATGTCAGGAGGAACTTCCAGAGTAAGATAAAAAAGAGGGCCTTCATCGCCACCATTTAGTCCCACTTTTTAAAAAGGGAAAGCATTCATAGAACCAAAAAAATATGGGCGGGCAACATAATACCAAGTACACTGTTGCCCACGTTTGTGTGGTTGCCATTTGCATGCAAATTCACTTGTATTGCTGTGATGCGTTCGTGCAAGACAGGACAATAGCATTAGCTCCATGATTTCAAGAGGGCTTTACACTTAAAAAACTCAATCGATTGTACTTTCTACTTATACTAGACTAGATGCAGGAGCTGCCAAAATGCCACATCCTTGTGAACACAAAGGTCATCATGGAGAGAGAGCATTCCTTCCCTCCCCCTCATCTATTTACATGCCCTCTTGTGTGTTTTATTTATTATTCATTTAATTTTCATCCAGTTAATTGCAGATTTGTCGTATCTAGAGTCTTTTGAGTCCCTCTACATAACAACTACGCCGTCGTACTACGCTAATGTACTATTTCAAGTCCATGACGAAGATGTGTGGCCATAAATCAAGGCAATCAAGAAAACGAGAGAAAATTCACCTGAGGGCCAGCCTTGATTGCCTCCTCTTTCTTGAATCGCACAAAGGACATACACTGCCGCATGACAGCCTTCACATCTCCTATCTGTTTGCAATCAGCAGAACACACACACACAGATATAAAGCATTCCTCAGCAAGCATTCACAGAGATTCAAGGCCTCGGTGCCCACAAATGAGAAGTCAATCTCGGCAACATACATTCAATCGCACAAGCCTCTTGCGTTCGACTTCAAAAGGTAGAAGTTGCAAAAAAGCTGAGTTTCAACGCTCAGGATGTTCCTATGGATTACGCAAAACCTCTTATGGCAAAGAAACATAGCAGCCGGCACCCCTTCATCTTATACTCAACAAACGGCGTAAGGAAGAGGCTGGCTTCTGAGGCTAGAACAGAACAGGACCACAAAGGAAAGAACAAGGCCTAACAAAAGTCACACTTGGAGATAACCATGGCAGATACATTTCTCCACATAAAAACAGCGATAGGAGAGGATAAGCATGCAGCTAAAAACGGTGATGAGATTGCAGGAGCACAGTTCGATAAGCAAAAGCATTGCGTCATGAGGACTGAGGTAGACAGAGAGTTCGATAAGCAAAGCATTGCGTCATGAGGATTGGTGTAGACAGAGAGGTCGGTGAGAGAGCAAAGCATCATGGAACCTCTTTTTTTTTTTTTTTTTTTTTCGAAACCAATGTCATCTCCTTCCTCTCGCCATCATCATCTCTTCTCCCATGATTGCCATTCCCTCTTGTTTTCAATTACCACAATATAAATGAACGAACGAACAAAGAGCTCTAGTGTGAACCTCTGCACCGACAGCGGCCGTAGACGCTACTTTGGCATAAAAACCGTAGAAGCTGTACGCTGAGAGGCAAACAATGGCAGGTATGACGACGAGTTGCGTGTAGACAGAACAGGATTGGGATGGAGTCAAGAACGTGGGTACAATCGTCATATTAAATAGAACGTGTATGGAATGACCGTGTGCACAGTCATGCCTATGTTAGGAGGGACACAGAATATGAACATTGGTTCCTATCGCATGACATATTAATTAGACGGTGACGACAGTTGCGACGAAGAAAGCAGTGGATGCACAGTGATGTACAGAAGCCAAGATAGCACTTTGCACTTTCAGTTTTCAGATTTTGGGTCATCGATCAGTCTGCACTGGAGAAGAGAGGGACAGATGGATTCTCGAGTGCAAACTTGCCGCATAAAAAAAAAAGGAAGCAGGATGCCACTGTGCACCTGTTGCAGAAAATGTGTGTGATGTTTGGATACATAACCTGCGATAGGGGTGTCTTCATCAGCCCAGCGATGACCTTCGCGTCCTCTGCAAATGCCTTTGAAGCAGCATCAAAATGTGCAGCCAGAACCCTCAGGCAGTGTTCCTGTTAAGAGAAGAAGATCACTATATTAGGAAGCATACAGCGCAGAGAGAGGAATAAAGGAAATTACCTTCTTCCCCCGAATACAACGTACGGTCATTATAGCCCATATTTAGACTGAAAGATTCCCCAAATCAGCTATAATGAGCATACGATGTACATTGTATTCGGGGGAGAAGAGGTAGCACAACCACGTGTGACAGAATAGGACGGGGCGTGTGCAACTATGATGACAAATGTGAAGAGGACGGCCACGGATGCACAACCGCTGCAAGGTTTTTTAACTTTTAACTTTTTGCAGAGCCTTGTCTCGTGGCACAATCTTCGGAGCACAGGTGCTATGCCAGCCAACAGACCTGACGCCTGACAAGAGCACCGGTATTACAAGACGGAAAAAAAAAACCCTGTGACGTCAAGAACAAACACAAGACATGCTCACACACACATCTGTGCACTTTCACACACACACACACACGCGCGCTATACAAACTCACACACTAGCCACAGCCCCCGGGCATGAGGCTTCAAAAAAACAAAAAAAAGTGAGAAATTCTGAACAGGATAAACCTGTTAAAAGAGAACTTCCCTGAGTCTCCTAAATTCTAGCTTTCTTTTTCACTTTCTTCCATAGTTGCGGCACACGTCGGTGCCCCGGTTTGCGCACGGTTTGTGCACGTCGCGCCGCGCACCGCACAGCGCACCGAAGCGCAGCGCACTTGAAAATTTAGGACCAAAAAAAAAAAAAAAAAACTAGGGGTTTTCTATTTTCTTAGGGCCCCCAACTCGGCAAAAATGTTAAACTCACTGCGCAAGTTCACAAACCGGCCGCGCCCACAGCCCGAACTTTTCTTTTGGGTAAGGGCTGCTGAAAATTCGATTTTCAGCAGGCTCTTCCCCAAAAAGTTTCGAATGGCGAGGCACAAAATAGGGCTCATTCCAACTTTTGTTTTAGGCGGGGTATGAGAGATGTCCTTCCCGCTGCCTTCTGCAAATCCCACACAGTAGTGGGGTCAGTTCGCAAGAAGGGGTAGTCGCCTAATAACGACATGCCCCGCCAAGCTTCGCAGAAGTCACAAATTGAATGTTCTATTGCCAGCCGACCACCAATATATGCTGAAGATTGGCGTTCAGGTCCGCATGTCGGCAGTTATGGGTTAGGATGAAGATGCCCGTGGCTCTCTCGTTTTTTTGTTTTTGTTTTCTTACGAATACGTCCAGTGGGGCCTGCTCCACTACTCACCAAATGCACAAAAGACATAGCATATGGCGGTGTATGGTTCCATGTTTCAGCAGAAGATTC
Organism: Chara braunii; assembly: GCA_003427395.1. Taxonomy (NCBI): domain Eukaryota; kingdom Viridiplantae; phylum Streptophyta; class Charophyceae; order Charales; family Characeae; genus Chara; species Chara braunii. The sequence continues at coordinate 2,870,689 of BFEA01000092.1, forward strand.
ATTCTGCTCTCTCGTTTTTTTGTTTTTGTTTTCTTACGAATACGTCCAGTGGGGCCTGCTCCACTACTCACCAAATGCGCAAAAGACATAGCATATGGCGGTGTATGGTTCCATGTTTCAGCAGAAGATTCATTCTGCTCTCTCGTTTTTTTGTTTTTGTTTTCTTACGAATACGTCCAGTGGGGCCTGCTCCGCTACTCACCAACTGCACAAAAGACATAGCATATGGCGGTGTATGGTTCCATGTTTCAGCAGAAGATTCATTCTACTAATATTATATATATTTGGTGAGTGGTGGAGGGAGGCCCTGAGAATCACGTGGAGACGCGAACAGCGTCTAGCTGAATTGGTGACCCATAACTGCCGAGCTACAGCCCTGAACTCGAATCCACAGCATATATTGGTGGTCTGCCCAAGTCTTTCCCACACGTGACGAGGCCATCCTTCTCATTTAAGGTAGCCTTTAATGGCTCCACATGTATTGTAGGAGCCATTCGAGGTACCTGCAGGGGGGCTCGAATTGACAAGAAGGGGACCCTTTGTTGTCTCTCTCTTCTCTCTCTCTCTCTCTCTCTCTCTCTCTCTCTCTCTTGGGGCCT
>BFEA01000092.1:2916470-2931058 GCA_003427395.1 Chara braunii
CTCTCTCTCTCTCTCTCTCTCTCTCTCTCTCTCTCTCTCTCTCTCTCTCTCTCTCTCTCTCTCTCTCTCTGCTATTGTAATGAATGGTGAAGATGATTATGCAGGGAGATGAAGATGGTGAGAGGATGGAGAGGCTTGGTTCAAGTTTGTTGTTCCTCTTCTTCTTCGCCGTCTTTTTGTTCTTCTTCCCGCCTTAGTTCTTCCTGGTAATCTCATTCTTCTTCATCCTGAGTTGTTATGAATACCATCGTCTTAAATTTGAGTTTTTCTTTGTGGAATGGACAGGATCATAGCAGGGGTATAGCCCACACACGGCTACGTACCACTGATCTGTGAGAGCAACCACGCATTCATCATCGGAGCGCGAAATAACCTGTTTTTCTGGTTCACTGTACATAACAGCCTGTCCGTTGGCAACCAACATCTGCAAAGAAACAGGCATAAAATCACACGCACAAGGCGTTCTCAAATTATACACGTGGCTTATCGAAAGGTCAAAAACCCACCACAATGCAATAGAATCCAAGTGCAAGACCTTCCTTTTTGAATTTGCGACAAAATAAGCTTACCAGCAGAAAGCTCAAAATGGCAGGTACACAAGAAGATATGACAGTGGCAGGTGGCCCACCATAGAGGTGGTTACTGCTCCCTCCTTCCCACCCCCCACAAAAGAAATAGCTAACTCCCTCTATAGTGTAGCATGCTAAGGCCGCTACACAGGCCCTGTTTTGGGCCCGACGGTTGTGTTCCAGGCCCCCAGGCCACACACCCATTTCTGGTGAGCGACCTGGAGGCCCACGGCCATTTTTCCATGCCAGGCACACATTTGGTTCCACATGTGTTCTCCTTTATTCAGCATTTATTACTTCTGCTGGGTTTTGTCTGGACTACTTTTGTCTGTTTCAGATATGTCGGTTCGGACTTTTCCTTTTGTCAGAAAAGGCAGATGCCTGTTCGGACCAGTGGATTTTAATTTCGGCCGTTGTGGGCCAGGTTCAGATTTGTCCGTATGTGGGACTGGACCAGGCATTCGTCTGTTTGTGCCTGGCCCAGTCCTCAGGACCCTGCTGCATCAGCAGGGTCGCCTGGACGTCCGATAGGGCCACAGGCAGGTCGTTTTTGGCCAGAATTGTAGGACCGGGACTTGGGCCTGCGGTCAGAACCATTGATCGGACATCAGATCCGACGGCCCTGATTGCAGACCGAGGACTGCTCAGCCAGTCCCAGCGGTATATAGCTGGGCCAATCCACTTTGAGGACATTCGGGCTGGAGCCTCAGTTGGGCATCATGCTGCTGGAGCAGCACCAGTTCGGAGAGAGCTGTGATAGAGCAGCATTGGACGAGTAGAGAAGCTGGAGTGGAAGGATTGGGGGAGGCCATGTCCACAAAGGAGACAGAGACTTACCTGGGTGACATAGCTGGGACTTCATACTGGTCATGGGACCGGCCTTCAGCAGCGACCTGCATCGGGAGTTATCGCCTTCGCTGGTCAGTATTTGTGGCATCATCATCAGGAGTACACGAGGGAGGAGAGTTCTTCTTCGTCGTCGTCGCCTTCTCCTGATTCCTCTCCGCCTCTCCATAGCCACTATTCTTCTTCTTCTCCTCCTCCCTCTTTTTCTTCTTCTCCACAGAGAGAGAGAGAGAGAGAGAGAGAGAGAGAGAGAGATTTCAGGCGGTGACTATTTCAGGCCTATAGAACACCCAGGATCTGATTCAACATTCTGAGGACAGACATTGGCTGGACCTTTGACGGGGAGACTCCAGGGTGTCTTCTCTCCCCTCTCCATCTTTGTCTCTCCTCCCTCCTTCATCAGCTGCGGTTTCTTCCCCATGTGTGTGCGCAAGGAGGTACATTTCTTCTATGTATGATTCCCCTCCTTGGGGCAATACATGTGTGACGATGATTGTGTGAGTCGAGTCTGGATCTGATGTGTCAGGTCATATATTTGAGTCTTCCACTGCGCTACACTGTATTGTATCATTGTTTTTCTTTGTCCTGTTCATCACACTGGTGCTCCTTGGAAGAACAAGAAAAAAACGGAGTACGGTGTGAAAAGGATGAGTACAGGATATGAAGGGGACAATAACTTGGATCAGTTGTGACTTCAGAGGAGGTCATTTGCTACATTTCTCAGTGAAGTTTTTGTTTGCTTGAGACTGAAACGCTTTGACTCAATCCGGTACGAGCTTATGATGCAAAATCCCTTCGTGGTTAGAACGTTGTGACAGCATCTGGTCTCCATGTGAGCTGTAAATGAACAGCTACTTGGATCTCTTTCACGTTTCAACAGTCTGCAAGGGGTTGCATTACAAGCATGCAAAAGGCGTGGCCGCTTACCTTTCGAAGAAGTGGTTTTGCATCCTGAACCTTCGTGCCCTTGTGCTCACCAACCAGCATCGTACCCTCCAAGAAACCCTGAGAGTCAGCAAGAAGCCAAAAACAGCACAAAACAGCAAAGCGCTTTCCAATCAGCAAGCCTGGCCTAAGCCCTTAAGGCACATACACTAACTGACCCTCTGGTGTTCAGATGGACAGGTAATCCAGCCTACACCTAGCGATCGCTGAACAGCATTTATACACATCAGTCATCATGTTTGTGTTCCGTCAATCTCCAAGAACACAGCACAACTCAGCTGATCCACCAAAAAAGGGCACAAGTAGGACCCCATCCAGCAAAGAAGGGCACAAGTAGGACCCCAATGGGAAATCGAACTCCGTTGGAAAGTGACAGTGATGGAGACACCAACGAGCCTAGCTCAGGTGGAAACACGACAACCGCCATGAGCTTCTATTTGTTCCTCCTCCATTCTCCTGAGACTTAGGTTACAATAGATTTGCTTACAGCAGCTCCGTACCTTCAGACTGGCAATCATCCGAGGGCCCTCCAAAACAACTTGCACAGTTTGTTCCCGCAAACGAGTTGGGATACAAAACGAAATAAAAAAAGCATTCACATCACAAATTCCTTGTGATGAAAAACATGGACATACAGATCAAGGTCCACAAAGCGACTGCTACTTAAGACCCGCGGCAGTTTAAAACCCCACATTAAAAGCTCTGAGACAATTGACACAGTCAAGAATGTGTCCTCCGTCAGCATTTGCACTCATATATATATACACGAGAAGAGAGCTCTTCCAGCACAGTTTGTATTGCAATAAAAAAAGAGAATCCTCCCTGTAGCTGTGAGCAGGTAGACCTAGCGTCCCTGTAGCTGTGAGAAGAACAAGAATTGTTGAGACACTAGTCAGTAAATCGAAGTACATTAAAACAATAAAACAACAAAAAAATAAAAGTAGATTCTTGCACCTGCCTTGTGGCTGAACAGTGCACACAAGTGACAGTTAACGCTTCACACCCTGATGGATCCAACGGCATGTTACGGGCCATCCCCCGAATCGGCAGAAAAAAGGAACAGCAGATTCCATAATGAGCCCACCTATAGACCTAATGCCATTGTAGGGGTAACTACGCGGCGGTCACAAAAACAGTTTGAAATTGCACTTCAGGCATTTCCCCGAACATAACACCCCCCCCCTCTTGACCGTACCCGACTGGAAAGCTAGCTTGTATGCATTCGACATTTTTCAGGCCGAATTCCTGACTGAAATGCAATTTAATATTGTTTCTGTCACTGCAGCGTAGTGTCCCCGTCATTGTATTTGTGCGCATGATTCAAATTCTACAAACAAAACACTTTTACGTAAGGAAAACCGAAAAGGTTACGTAACCCAGCAGGCAATTACAATCGGCAACGAAGACAATATCCAGAACTGAAAGAAGCCAAACTTGAAACTGCTGGACGCACCGCACCTTCAGGTAGGTCAGGCGCTTGGCCTCTGCCAGTTTGTCCTTGTCGTTCTGGCTCTTGATCTTCAAGTCCTGGCAAACCTTCACAGCAGACATGTCCCCAAACTCCGGAATGTTGATGATGGGCACCACCTCAAAGGGTAGAACCCACTTGTCCTCGACACCAAGCTTCTCCCGTAGAGCTGCACGCATAAATCCATACAACACCAGCAGCACTGACTAATCATTCCACTGGCATCCTATTTGGCGACTTGTCCAATCTCATCTTGTTGTTGTGCACGTGACATCTCTGTGCGGACCTGGTACTCCGTTAAGTGTTGTCTCTCTAGGAACCAGATCAGTGTCGTTGCAAACGCATGTATATTGATGGTAACATATCCATCAACCGAAAGGGCGAACTTTGCAAAACAAATGAAGAGAAAAGAGTAGACAGAATCGTGGAACATTGAGACGCTCCTTTTTGCCTTTTGCTGTGCACTTCTTTCTTTCCTTCCTCTTTCCTGTTGCTTTTTTCACGGTCCCTCTTTTATTGCTTCTTTTTCAATGTTGGGTATGCTGAATAAGGCGGACCAGTGCACGCGGGGAGGTTTTTTTTTTTTTTTAACGCAGGGAGGGTAATTAAGTAGGACAAGAACCAAGATGTTTGACAGGAGTCCTGAATGTCTCCGTGTGCCTCCGAGACAGCTACCAGCTATAGTTTTCTGGACAAACACCGTGAAGCTGAATTAGCACAGGAGAGAGAATTCCAGCAATATTAGCAAATTGTTCTAGTAGATTGATCGATCTCTCAGAGCCATTATCAATGCTCTTTCTTTTTCTGTGGACCTCTGGATGATCGATCTCTCAAAGCCAATGCAATCTCTTGTAATATACTCAAGGGGAGAAAAAGGCAAAGAATCGCTCTGTTATACATGCTAGAAACCCATTTCATCCGTCCTATTCCTTTCTTTTATTTTTTATTTTTTTTCTAATTTGGACCATTTCTGAATTTATGCGTGTCATCCTTGCACAGGGGCAATGCTAATCTTCTCTGTATCATTCCAATTTTACCGGATGTCCCAAAGGACTCATCCGTCCTACTTCTCATATTTAACATTGAAAAAAACTGTATGTAACACTTGAGGTTTACTTGTCTTTATTTTGGATCAAATACGTCAGAAGAAAGAAAGCGCACTACTTCAGTGAGTGAATCATCAATTCAACAAAATTCAATTATATGTCTTATTATGGTTGTCATCGTGCCGCCAGGAGGCCCAACTAACACATACTAATGCTAATGTCGAGCATCAGTCCGGCTCCTATTCCCCAGCTAGCCAGAACAAAAACAACCCAAGCCAGAACTCAAGTCACACCCCGACACTTCCTTCCGTCTGGCCAAAGGATCCCTGACCGACATCGATTGGACAATTGGCTGTCAGCTTGCCTTCCTTCGAGATTCCGCCAAGACTCTGAGTGTGATTGTTATTAGTTGTCTATAGATTTTATATATTGTCTGTAGACTTTATACATGTTTAGAAGATGTAGGAGCTATTGCTGTTGTTGAAAATGTGCTCTCGCTTATAAAGCACTAGTACCCCCACCAGTGTTGGGAAAATAGGGAAAACTGGCAGTATAGTTTTCCCCAACTCCTAACAAAGCGGAGGATGGGCCCGACGACGGCTGACGGCTGCCATTGATAAAGCTCATCGGTGACCGTCGTTTTGTTTCGGCCTCCTAAAAGGTCGGAGGCCTCACCCGAGGCCCACCTTGTTCCCACTTGGCAAAAGTACTACTGGGTGTTAGTCTGTTGATATGACAAGAACCGGGTCTTGATCTGTTCACCACCTCATCCCCCAGTTTCTTACTATGTGCACATCTGCGGTCCTCTCAGATGTCAGCCGTGCAACTTTGCTGCGTGACTTGAAGGCCACCCGCTTCTGCCAGCTGTTGTGCTCTGAGAGAGGCAGTCAATAGTGAACCTGCACTTGAAGACCACTCCTTTTCTCTTTTCCCCTTTGACATCACCCTTCCTACGGTGTACCTTTCTCCACATGGTCAGGTGTACACAACTGATGCGATAACCACTCACTCACACGTTCCCTTCTTCCTTCATACACAACCAATGCCTTCACTCAGGTTGAGAATACATCCTTTCTGGGTCTAAAATGCACCATACGATCAACCAAGTCATTTGGGAACTTGTATAAATTTACATACATTTACGTACATTTGCTATATTCAACAGAGTTAGGCGATCAAAGTTAAGAAAAATGAGTGAGAATGAGGCCTTTTCTCTTCATTACTTTTGGTCTTGTTCTCTTTCATTCCGCTTCTGTAAATATCTTATGTCATGAGAATGTGCTATGAAAGAAGACGCTACATACATATAGACCTGTGCATTACAACAAAGCGGTTCAAAGGGAGCAGAATCAGCAGATTGATGTTCGCTCCCAAGAATAAGATAGGAGTCATCGTGTCACTCCTATCCTACACTGTGAGTCATTTGGGACATGCTTTGAAATTGGAACGATGCAGAGAGGATCAGCATGGCCCCTGTGCAAGGATGACACACACAAATCAAAAAAAAAAAAAAGAGGATACCACTCGTGTGCCCTTAAATCACTAGTACCTCCGAGCCTGAATTTCACTGCGCTCCGAATCTTGCCCAGCCTGAGTCCCACTCCATTTTCTTCTCTCGTATTCTCACGGAAAGAACAAAAAAAAAAAAGAGAAGAAAAGTCTCCGCCGAGAAAGTAAAAGAAGAATGGAAAACAAGAAAAGGAAACAAACCTTTGGCCGTGAATGCAGTTGTATACATTCTTGGAACTGGTGGTGTGAGCGTGCCCTCAGTGAGGGCGTCTCAGCCCCATGGCCAGGTTGTTGGACTCGAGAAAAACAAAGCAAAAAAAAAAAAACAGAAAGGAGGAAACAGGGATTCGGCTGTGAAATTCGCTCGATACATTTCTCTAAGTGCCAGGGTGATGACGGTTACAATCGTCTGAGGAAACACATCTTGAGCAGATCACGGATTCCCCCCTGCGAATGAGAAAAGAACGAAAAAAAAAAAGAAAACTACAACATTCAGAATCTACTGTGGAAAACCACTGTGAGCACGGCCTCCTAGACTACCCTGCCCGACATCATTGCAGTAGAGAAGGTATCTTTCCTTTTCTTTTTTCACTAACGGGGGGCAATATATATAAAACTAAAGTTTATTCTTCTTGCCGACCCTCTGGTACCTCGGAACTCTTCAGGGACTTCGGGAAAACTGCCAATTTTCCCTAATTTCCCAACACTGACAGAGGTACTAAGTTGTTTAAGGGTAATTTACTAAATTCATAAATTTCCTTTAAAGAAAGAAAAAAGAGAAGACAACATCATACTCGTGAATTCTTGCATGTATAGATGTAACTGAACAAGAGAGGACCAGTGATCACAACAGCTCATCAGACCCGAATATATTTTTCAATCCACCCAGATACAGGCCCCATCCCCATTCCTTCCCTGCCCGCCCCACTCCCCCCAGCTCGCTTCAACAAGCTAACAACACAAGAAGGGGAAAGAAGCCACAAGGTTCTGTCAGACTCCCCATACCTGGCTTGTTCTTCAGATCCATCAGAGCTGCATAATCGTCTGGCGCATCACTTGGCACACTGGTCACAATCCCAGTACCTGGCATTGCACAGACAGGAATTCGATGAGTTTGCCTTCATAAGGAAATATCAGCTCAACATGCCCAGATCATGCATGAAAGGAGCTTTACAAAAACATAACGTAACCTTCCCCCCTTCCCCCCCCCCCAGACTGACTTTATGACAGAATACTTGCTGGTCACGTAGAGTCCAACTCAGTAAAAAGGCCTGGTAGAGGCTGGACAGCGACAAGATAAAAAATGTGTCCCCTCCTCTTCTCACCAACCCCCTCCTCCTTTCCCCCTCCTCCCCTTTCCCCAACCTCGCAGGCCCAACATCACAACAAGGTTTTCTAGATGCCAACCAATCTGATTGTCCACAAGAACAGCGAAGGCCTTGTGCAAAACAGGAAAAAAGGAAAAGGCCGATTTTTCCTACCAATCCCTTCCACCCAGCATCCCACGGTGTGGAAACCCGTGTTGGACCCAGCATCCCACGGTGTGGAAACCCGTGTTGGGCAATTGGCACGGGCTTGGTTGTCAGACTCAAGAACAATGAGGTGGTGGTTTAGTACAGAGGAACACGGCTCCAGAGAGAAGCCATAGAATCCGTGCATTAACTGTCGTATCCATGGACATCATATACCCAAGACATGGGAGGCTGGCACTAAGAGAACAGATCAACCACGGATTTGTGCAGTGCCAATCATTTTGCACTCACCTTTGGGTCATACCGTGTGATAAATGGCATTCACGGCTTCTCCATTTCATACATAGCAAAGATAGGCATGATTTGTCAAACGATCAGAACTACTTGCCTTTGTCAGTCAAGATCGTGAGCATCGGAAGAGCATATATTACAGGATTGACCGATAGCGGTGAAGACAGTGCAACGCCAATAAGGTCTTTCCCTTTCAGCTCCAGCAGACAATTGGGCTTCCCAGGTACCTGACAGAACAAACCCAGTCATGCCGCACATCAGAAAAGGCCAGCTTTATCTTGGAGACAGAACGTGGAACACAGCAAAGGGCACAGCAGACAAAAGAAGAAGAAGAAGAAGAAGAAGAAGAAGAAGAAGAAGAAGAAGAAGAAGAAGAAGACAAGAAGAGAAAAGAAAAGGAAAGAAAAGAAAAGGGCACAGCAACCTGCCATGCTGATGTCCTGTGAGCACAAAAAGCGTGCAACGTTGAAAAAGAGAGAATTGGGCCATTCAATAAATGATAGAACAAGAATACCATGTGGACTCCACAATTGCTCCACAGCAATTTATAGTTTCTCTTCTCCATTCAATGCTCCACATCAAGCTAGACACAATTAGCTGCTGCTATAATCTGGCTCCAGTCTTTCGAGTCCTGGCAAGATCTTTTCAGATCAAAATTGTCTACACTCCTGTACCTGCCCGTTTGCCGAATTGTACATATAGCCGAACAACAGTTTGTAATTCGTGCAAGGGAACTTCACACTCAGACACAGTAATACAACATCAGAGGTTTGTGCTTCTCAGCGGAGTGAAAAAGGGGAGAACCAAGTGTAGTATCTGTTCTGATCAGTTTAATATCTGATCCGTGGTCCATCGGAAAAAGGGGAGAATCATCCACACACCGACACAATCTATTTCTGCAACATCAGAGGTCTGATACTCCAGTCCAGTAATCTATATTTCATTCAGGAGGCAGCCAGCCCATGTGGCTGAATGGTACACAAATGTAACTGTTAGTAAACAGATCGTGAGTTCAACACCTGATTGAATTAAATGGATACGACAACAATTTGAGAAGAAAAAGAAAAAGAAAAAGAAGACAGGAAGTAGCCAACAGGGTAGCCTCCATAGTAGAAGGGAACAGAAAGGGATCACATAACATAAGCTAGAAAGTCACCCCTGAAATACCTTGGATCCGCCTTGGAAAGCAAGATTCATCGCCGCGCGCTTCGTGATGACAAATACATCATCATCATTAATCTCAAACGCACCATAATCTCCATCAGGAAGCACCCAGGCATTTGTTTGCCCATACATCGTTTCTGGACGGAGTGTAGCAGCTGCAAGGTACACATTCTTCCCTTCCAAAGCCGCAAGTTTCCCTGACCGCAATTCAATCAAAATCCCAATTACAACACTCACATGAGAAGCCAAGTCATGTTCCACATACGCCTCTTGGTAGTTACACGTGTGTTTCTGATGTTTGAAGAGTAAACTGTACTACTGTGCATATTCTCTCTCCCTCGTCATGCATATAGGTCAAAAAGAGATAGAATGCTTACTCTCTATTCCTAGCCATGCTCACGACTTGAGGGGATATCCATCGACCCACTGTAGACGACAAACAGTCGCCTATACTACCGTGCATATTCTCTCTCTCTCGCCGTCATACGTATAGGCGAAAAAGAGAGAGGATGCTTACTCTCTATTCTTAGACATGCTCACGAGTTGAGGGGGGTATCCATCGATCCACTGTAGACAGCAACTGTCGCCTCCTCAAACACGAGTCCAAGTATTGATTTTTCAGCGTATTTTAGGCGCATGAGCGCTTATAGAAAAACTGGCTCATAACGGTGGAACCGTCAGTTCTTATTTATACGAACAAAGAACCATGGCAATGTCGTGGAGAGTCAGTGGACTGTATGTAGAAAAGAAAGCAATTCAATGAACGTGAGCGCCTTCATAAACCCCGTAACGACTGACCCAAAAGAGGAGAGCATGATTGATTTCTCCAGCAATCTTCACACCAACCAGCCAATCTTCCAGCAATTCAGTTGTTTTCACAGCATAAAGCATTGTTGAGCTTCAACCACCAAGGGTGAGCGGACTACATCCACCAAAGATATGGAACGTTGATTGTGACCACGCCTCCCTCTTCCTTAGAAACGCATGAAAGTGGGCAAGAATGAATCCCAAATGCACAGAAGCGGGAAAGAATCGATCACAGATGCACAAAAGCGCAAAAGAATGAGTGACCTCAAAAAATAAAATTGTTCTCTTACCCAGCCAACTGCCCATCCAGGAGGCTAGGGAGATTTTAAGAAGCCTGCTGGAAACGGACATCAGAGCACAATGGATAGAGGGACACAGATTGTTATACAAATGGGGCCACCTCTCCGATAACTAGAGGGATCAGGGGGGAGAGATTTCAGTGGCCGGGGATAGGAACCACACACAGGAAGCCCCCCTAAGGGAGCCAGAGGCGAGGAAGAGAGGAAGAGAACACGGCGGGGACACATTGAGCTGAAACACCAGTCAGGGAACAGACGAGGAATAAGGTAGGGTTTAGGGTTTAGAGGTTCTGGCAGGACTTTTACGCTGTATGGATTCTCTCACTGGTTTGACAGGGTTAAAAGATTTTAGCGAAGAAAACGGTAGATAGCAAACTTGCCCCGCTTATTTAGGTTTTCCAAGTTTTCTGCCTTATTGAGACCAGCTTGTGGTCTCCGTGGCCGGTAGTACAGTCCATCCCCTTTTTTGTGTGTTTTGGTTTTATTAGGACAGTTTTAAGGCTTTTGGTTGCAGTCAATGGGACGCTGGACCCGGTTTCCAGCACAAGCCTACCTGGGTAATGGCCCCAGAACACTCCAGGTTGAGATGTCGAGGAATTCCCGGGATCATTTTTTGGACATATAATAAAACTGCACCCTAAACAAAACAAAAAAAAGTTACCTGTGAATGGAGGATTAACCTTCATCTTGATCAAAGTGTATTCCTGGGGTTGCACGCCTTCCCCAGAAGCACGGTCGTGGTCTGCACATGGCTGAACAGAAAGAAAAACAATTGTTTTCAGCACATTGTTCAAACACACACTCAAAACCAGAGTACCCCATCAGCTCGGTGCAAGAGTTAACGAAGCCTCGTGCATATAATTGGTTGTCAATTAATTTCTCAACGTTTTCTCGCAATGTGCAGGTATTTATTTGAGTTTTTGCAATGCGGAGGTGCTTGAGCCACCCATCCCGAGAGAAGTTCACCTATACAGCCAACTGCAACTGCAACTGCGAAAACCGCAAGGTTCTGTCAGACTGCATCAGGCATAGACGAACAAAAGGACAACAGAACCACAATTAGTATGGCCTTAAGAGTGTAAACCGCCACTACATCCTGGCCGACATCCGGTCCTGCATCCAAACCATTCCCTTTCAACCGTGGGTTCGCTTCGTGCCCATAGGTCGAGCTGGCTATCAAGGTTGGTAATCACAGGCCCCATCTGCACAGAGGGGATCTAAGGATGAAGTAAGTAGCAGTTTAAATAACAGCAAAGGAGAAGTGCCGGCTTAAAGCTTCACTGGTCCCAACGGCCTACAGTCACTGTACAGGGAGATGCATATCAGTCAACTCGGTAGCAGTGTCGGAACGGACATCCCTACAAGGGTGCCCATTTAGCGTTAAGGCGGCTGTGCACAAGTGTCGGTAGCTTGGCTGGCCAGTCGGAGCTTTCATGGGACTGGCCAGGTCCAAGGTCCGGCCAGGCGGCGCTGATAGGGGTGCGCACACTGCATGCTGCAGGCAAAAGGGGGTCTGGAATCTGCCCCCCCCTTCGAAGGCCAGTCAGGAAGTGCCACGTGAACAATACTTGGGCACGAGGCAGTTTGCCCCAGAAGGCCCTGGCAACAGCAGGGCATTTTTGGCCGCGCGTTCGCAAAATTGAATGGGCGAAAGGTCGTGCAGGAGGACAGAACTCAGGATGGCGCAACAAGAACAACAACAGCAACAACAATGCTGAGTACAACAAAGGTGGGGGGCACTTCACTGGACTTGGTCAATGCTTGTGCTGTTGAAGCAATGTCAACGACAACAACAGTGATGATGATGATGGTGACTATGGGGCAGTTTATTGGATTTCATAATTTATTGCATTTCTTGTTGAAGAAGCCAGTCATCCTCACCCTATCCCTGTTAGAGGGCTAGTGGCTACCAGGCAGGTGATCCAATTTATGCAACATTTTACTTTGGGAAATCGGTCCATATTATTGATCAAGTGCATGGCACTGTGGGGCCAGGAGACCTGCTGCATTGACATCCATACACTACCAGCTTAATGTGACGGAGTCTATGGCCCAGATGAGGTGGCCGCATTTTCTCGAGTTTCAAATACCCTTTGTCGAGTCCAATTGTGAGCTGCACAACCCTTTGTTGCCGAACATGCTATACAGCACATCGGAGTCCAGGACACTTCTTTTTCAGCGAAAGGACGAAAGAAAGGCGAGGGAGAAAGAGAGAGAAAGAGAGAGAAAGCACAGGGAGGAAAAAAAAAAAAAAAAAAAAAAAAAAAAAAAAAGGCAGCCAGTTCGCAGAGGTTTCCACCTAGAGGCAGGCAATTTCCAAAATAGCTGTCATGCTCATTCAAATATAATCACATAATAATAACAGATGGCTCAATTGAAACAAAAGCAATGCTCACAGTTTTGAATCACACTTGGAATCCCCTTCCCACCTGTCCATCCTTGGGAGAATATATTGCATACCGCTTATCCTTCACCACCTGTGTTTGTGTAGGAACACCCCGCCAGCACACCACATGCACACCCCCATCCAAATCATAGGCAACAAACAAACCAGCCAACCAACAGCCTCTGTGAATCCATTAGAGCGTCGTTTATGACAAGAAATAAGAGAGAAATGCAGATAATTAATTGTCTATCGACCCCACGCAATTACTTTTTTGTCTCCATGCACAGTACAACTCTGGATAATAGGCAAATTGATCAGCACTTGAAAAAGCAAAACTAAAGTCCAAATAGGTAAGGAGAAGGCAAAACACAGGTAACTAACTGACTACGACCATCCCCCGACTGAAAACCAGCCCCATTATGACTGTATAAGACTGGACTTATAGCTTGTATACATTCATGTCCCGGCTGCATTGTGTTTGGGGGAAGACAGTAGCAGCCACACTTACTCCCCTCCCAAGTGTACTTCACAAGTGAAGCAGATCTGTTACGCTCTTGGTATTATTCATTATCTACCGCACACAACCGCTGATGCAATCATACACAGAACGATAGCAGCCACACTTGCTCCCCTCCCAAGCGTAATTCACAAGACAAGCAGAGCTGTTACGCTCTTAGTATTATTCATTGTCTACCGCGCACAACCACTGATGCAAACCACACACATAAGATGGGCAGATGGGCATGCTCCTGGATTCATTCAGGATCTCTTTGATATTATCGGCGGCTTACCATTCCAAGCGTAATAGACACACAACAAAGGGGTTCGCTCCACTACTAGTCAAATGTGCAAAATGAGAGTGCCTCTTCCACTAGTACATGGAAAGGTACACCGCCATTTCATTTTTTTTTGTCTTTCGTGCATATGGTGAGTAGTGGAGCGAGGCCCTACTGGTCCAAAGCATAGAAAGACAACAACAAAATCGCCACAGATAACATCCCTGACATTTTTGTATTGGTCCTCTATACTTTGTCATGACAACCCCACACTCTTAAGCTCACGTTGAAAAGGCATTTCCATTACTTCACTGCAGACTGTCCTTGAAGAAACCCAAAGATAGCAAACAACGCTCTCTTCGCTTGATGCTCTCAACTCAATTAGAAACTGTATTCCAGTCCGAATATAGTAGTTGACATCAACAAAATCGTGCTAACAAGCATATGAATCAAACCACTTTTCTGACCAGGTTCACATAGCACAAGTAGTGCCTACCTAGTATTCCAGTCCGAAATATAGTAGTAGTTGCATCAACAAAATCGTGCTAACAAAGCATACGAATCAAAGCACTTTTCTGACCAGGTTCACATAGCACAAGTGGGGCCTACCTAGCCCCCATTACTTCACTGAAGATTGTCCTTGACGAAACGCAAAGGATAGCAAACAAAGCTCTCAGCCCCAATTAGGAACTGTATTCCAGTTCTAAATATAGTAGTTGACAAACGGCCAGACACCCCGGTGCGGCTATGTTCGTGCAAAGAAAGCATACGAATCAAACCACTTTTCTAACCAGGTTCACATAACACAAGCCCTGGCTCCCCAAATGGCCAGAGCCCAAAAGAGAATGTCCTAGTCAAATGATTACTCAACTCTCTGCAAATCCACACGGCTTCACAAAACAGCAGTTTCCGGTATGAAACAGTTTTCACCTTTGGCAGTAGCCGATGCAGATCCCAGGGGGCGATCCCTTGACCTCAGCTTACCTGTGTACAGTATCTGCACAGTTCCC
>BFEA01000092.1:2951170-2971208 GCA_003427395.1 Chara braunii
GTTAGAGTGAAGCGTATGGGATATCCAGGGTGATCCAGTGTATGTGAACAGTGAGATGTTTGGGCGCTGAAGTCGCCATAGCCAATTGAGAGTGAACTCGTATCTGAAAGCCATATCTCTGAGTTTTGAGTGGGCGCATGCCGCCAGTATGCTGTGTTGCTGTTTACAAGCATGAAAAGTGTGTTTGAAAACGAGTCTGATTGCAGGTATGCCAACTAGCTCACCTTTCCCTTTGCCTTCAAGGTAGAGAGGTGCCAACGCACGAATGAATCGTAGTATGGATTCATATTTGTTGTTATGAAGGAACGACGCCAATCAGCTCCCGTCCCAAATGCTCTCAAGTCGTCCTGAGAATAAGGAGATTGTCAGCACCAAGTCCACAAAACAACCAAGTGCATCTTGTCAATACCTTACACAAAAAAAAGCAAACAAAAAGCACATAATCATGCCACAACCAGAAACTCTATGCTTCTACATTCACCCCACTTCAACAGAAGAAACCAGCCTCTAAGAGTAAAAATCAGGCAATCAAACACCCTCATTTGGCGACAACGTGAGCCGCATTCCATTCGTTCTTCACACTTTATACCTGCTTCATCTGCGACACACACTCCATTTGCCAGCACATCGATGCATACCATGTGTGGCTGGCAGACACAACCACTTCAACAAACACCATCAATACAGCATGAATGAGACATGCTGGAGGTGTCTGACGCACGCAAACAACGAGTGGACAAACTCGAAAGAAAGACCTTACAACCTCACTCCCCCCCCCCCCTACACACACACACACACACACACACACACACACACACACTTTCACCTGAGAAAATTGTGTAGCTGATGGGGACCCAATTTGAGTTCACAAATGAAGCCAGACAGCATAATAAACGAGAGTATACTCACCGCTGGACTACAATGTATGTATCTGAGTGCAAATGCTGCCAAATTCAGCCCAGAAAATGCTACTGTTTTCTCCCAAACATAATGCACCCTCATTTTGACGATATGGGACAGGAAAGGTAGTTTGTACCATTCATATTAAGGGTGTGTTGTGCTCAGGGGAAGACGGTGGTATGAGTAAGGCCAATGAGGTCATTCAATGACATGCAGACACATACGTCTTGGCACAGTTTTTTTTTTTACTTTGTCCTTGACCAAAGCACTAGCCCCAAGTCTCTCGCAGACTCTGACACGTTCTTTTCCTTTGCTTTGCCTCACCTTCGCCAGGGGCGGAAAGAATGTCAGCCAGTGGTATGGATCTTGGAATTTGGCAATATCTTCAGCCTTCAGTCCTAGCGTCTCCATGATGTTCCACTGTCACAACACAAAAAACAGTAGAATGACATTTCAGATTGTAAATTCCAAGATCTCGAAAGCTCACAAATTAAGTCCAATGAAAAAGTTTCAAAGAAAAGCAAAAAAAAGGATAGATATCGTCAATAACATTGAGACCACTAGATGAAATCCAGCAAGAACGATCTTAAAAGCAAGCAACAAATAAAGCACGACGAACATCGAACAACACACAGGGGAAAAAAATATATATATATCCCTTCTCAAAGGGGTAGAGAAACAGCACTTTTCCATCTCATTATGTGGACTGATCGCATCTCTTCAGCATATGCAATAAGTTCTCAACAGCTAGCACCAAAGAAAGCATAATTGAAATCAAACAGATAAAATAGAAACATCTCCCCTCCCCCTCCCTACATCACACGGCTTTCGAACTCGAGTAACGAGTTACTCTCACGCAACCAAACAAGTGCTGACAGCATTGTGCTGCTCAAGTATTCAAGGTCGTAAGAAACGAAACTCGTGACGAAAGGGTAGATAAAGACTACCACTATCCTCTTGTGAAGCCAGAAAGAAAGCAAAAAAGATCCCTTTACAAAGGGGAAGAGAAATGGCACTTTACCCCTAATTACGTGGACTGATCGCATCTTTTTTCAGAGTTTTACAAACAGCAGACAGAATACTCCCTCCCCGACCCCAACAACAACACTTCTCTCATAGAAAAACAAAAGCCCTTCTCTTGTCACATCATTACCGGCTTTTCACACGCATTGTTTCTACACTTCTTGTTTTGCATTCTATGCGACCACGATTTCTCGGATGCTAACTTCCGGCCCTCAGATAGATTTCGTAACCAATAATTTATTCATAAATCATTAAAATTTGGGGGGTTGACCGCACACAGCAATAGATTGGTAGCATCCCACAGAGAGAGAGAGAGAGAGCTCAAAGGGGTGCAAAAGAGGGAAAAGAAAAGGCTTGAAGGTGGGTTATCTTCATTCCCGTCAAGGGCAGCATCAGAGTGCCTTTTTGCATCCCATAGATTTAATACAAAGAAAAAAGGAAACCAACAACAACAACAGAAGGTCAGTCACTTGTAAGGCAAACCAACTCTCTCTCTCTCTCTCTCTCTCTCTCTCTCTCTCTCTCTCTCTCTCTCTCTNCTCTCTCTCTCTCTCTCTCTCTCTCTCTCTCTCTCTCTCTCTCTCTCTCTCTCTCTCTCTCTCTCTCTCTCTCTACACTCCACGTTTATCACACTGAATGTGCACAAGTGTGAGGATGCTTGCACCAGAATATTTAACTCCATATGAGGCTAATCATTCAACTCAGAAGATGCATATTACCGGACCCATGGGAGAAGCCTGCATAAGCAAATTACCTGGTACTTCGCACTCCCAGTCTTTGCAGCAGCTTTGGACTGCACAGGACACCACCAAAGACAACCAGAGATTGACCAGAAAGAAACCCATCAGTTATGGCATGCATGCAAGCAGCATAGTGTTACGGGATCGCACTGTATGAGTGTATAGTAGACAGTTCGCATGTCCAGGTGCATGTGCATGCGCATAGGTCTGTGCATGCAGATGTGCATGTGTGCGCAGCATGCGTGTGCATGTGCAAGTGCCTGTGTCTATGATTTCGTCCACTTTTTGCCCCTCCTCTACGCACCACCACTCACAAACCACATCCCAGGTGTAGCGGATGCTTACACTGTCATAAAGATTCAAAGAGGGACTAAGAACCGCTCGCCAGTTTCACACGTAGGAGAGCACTCGGTCTAGGACAACCACCCGATGCCCGACAGCATGCATCACAGCAATGTCGCCAAGTCCAGTTCACAGCAGTTCAGGAACGGCACATATTCTGTAACCCGGGCTACACTACAGAATCAGGGGCCGGATCACCCAAGAGGACAACAAGATGATTCAAACTAAGGATAAAACAAGTTATTTAAACTTTTTTTCTTTTTTTTCTTTTTTTTTCAGATGCCAGTGTTTCCCTCAATTATTTTGTATCTTCTATTAGTTGCGGCCAGAGACAGAAGACAGAACGCTGTGCAATATCTTGCTGCTCAACACCCCCATACACTCAGAAGCCCATTATCCGCTCCATGAAACTCAACAGACACTCCCGACCACCTGTAGATAGAAAATGAAAAGGCAAATCAACCTGTTAAAACGCTACCAGACAACAATGGCTGGCAGACTCCGACTCCGAAATTCTTGTGGCTCACGGCAACCAGTTCCAGACTCCGAAATTCTCGTGGCTCACGGCTACCAGACGACAATGGCTGGCAATGCCAGCCAAAAAAAAAAAACAAAGTGCACTGGTGGCGGTTCAGAAAAGCTTGACGCGCAGTGCAGAGCCTCCAGGCCTGGGTGTACCGGTGGTAGGCCCGCATTAAACACAACATCACCATGCTTGCTCCAGAAGGTTTTCGACTGAATGTGACTATAAATGCGATCACATACAGTTAGAAAAGTGCGAGTGCGATTATGCCCTACCACGTCATTGCTTGATCGACCCAACATGCACATCTTCTCTCAGAATCATTCACCAGATCCAAACCAGGTCTGGAGATGTCAGACAACGAACATCACCACCAATCTCATGTTCAAACCTGGTTTAGTGATTCAGCGAGTTGGTTAAACCCGTTTTGACCTGGGAACCATTTGGTTGGACCTCTCAGAACATGGCTGGCAACAGATCCATCCATCCACGCATGACAGCAATTCACAGTTACCAAAACTGCCCCTGCTGCCTTTGAAAGGACAGGAAAATTCCTCATCAGCGCAGTCCCAAGGTTTACCAACTCATCATACCAATCAATCAATCAATCAATCAATCAATCAATCAATCAAATCATCAATCAGTCAATCAAATCATCAATCAATCAATCAATCAATCAGTCACTCAATCAATCAATCAGTCAATCAATCAATCCGTCTGCAAAATTCATCTGCCGATGTCCGCGGCGAGAGGCTTGCTCAAGAACACACCTTCTTCGTTCTGAACTTGGCTGTATCAAGCCTGTCCTCCCCCTTTTCCTTCTTGGCATCTGCAGGCACGTGCCCATTTACTGTCTCCGGCGTTACGTTCTCGCTTTGTTTGTCCTCCTCCTGTCGAAAAACCGGAGGGTTCCCGAATTCTTTGATCTCTCGCGCCAATTTGTCTGCACAGGCCTGCACAAGAATACCATGTCCCCAATTGTCATGTCCCGCCGTCAAAAAACGTTAGTCAGCTGAGATTATTCCCCCCCCTGATAAGATCAATCTCTCGCCTACACTGGTCAATCTCTCCCTAAGGAGTAATTCCCTGTCTTCCTACCCCTGTCAACATTATCATCTTTCGCCTCCAACCAGCTAGGTAAAAACCACCCCTCTTCCCAAGCATACTGTGCCGAGCCCAATGTGTGCCCGACCTCGACTTGCGAAACTCATGCAGGGTCAGGCCGTCAGGCCCCCTTTGTCAGCCACACAAAAGGGTCAGCATTTGAGGACCCAATCTGCATTTTCCCCTTTCATACGAGTGTGATCTCCAGGGGTCGTCCCGACCGGTGATGCATTCTCCTCAGCCCGTTGGAAAGAGACCACCGCACCCCTTCAGCAGCTGTCTAAGATACATGACACGCCCCTTCAGCTGTCGAAGAGACATGAACAGGCCACAAAATCTGGCCTTCAGGTGTAAGAAAGAAAGAGAGGAGGTTATAACAGCTCCCTGCTTTCCCCCAGCAATCCCCCGCCCCCTTGTAGACCAATAGAACCAGCATGATCTGTCTAAGAGGAGTTGTGGGAATTGTGATTTCATGGAATCGGCGAGTAAGAGAAGCCAGAACACAACACTAGAGACATGAAGAACCCATGAACGCTTTCAAGCCAATCAAGATATATATTGTCACGTGATATCAGAGCACCAAAGCGAAAAACAGAAAGAAAACAAGGAAAAAACAGAACAGGGGGCAACAAAACAGATCCCAGATGACAAGTCCCACATGCAAGCACCGCCCCTGCCCACAGGCCAAACGACGGGACAAGACCAACCAGGWTGTCAAAACATTCTTGTCTGCAAAGAAATCAAAAAAAGTCCCAGATACATATCTATACACAGCAGATGGCCTTGTTCGTCATCAAGAAGTTGGTATTCCTATTCTTCGGCGTCATCGTAATCAATTCGTACGGGGACATCATAAAAAACAATCCTAGATGATGATTCCCACATAAAAGCACCGCCCCCATTGATAGGCCGAACAACGGGAAGCAACCAACTACCGGTAGGATAGATCAAGCGATCAATGCCAGTCAAAAAGCGTGCGTGCTAGGGAGAGAAAGAGGCCAACTGACCTTGATTGGCATGCCCGTGCAATGGAATGCAAATGGGAAAAGGGCCTTCTTTCCGCACAAGCGATGATAAGCCGTTGCAAATTCAACCTGCATGGGTACCGCACCAAATTGGAGCAAGAAAAAAAAAGACAAGACAGAAGTGAGAGAGAGAGAGACAGAGAGACAGATGGAAATGGAAATGTACACGTCAGACAGACAAGCAGACACATATCAAGAAATTAAATTAATAGTAAAAATAAATAAGAGGCAACACATCTTCTTCCTTCTCATCATAATCCCCGACATCATCGCCAACTATATGCTCTCCTCCTCCCCCCCCCCCCGCGCATGGATACTAATCACAATCACAACAACGGCTTACGATCTACATAACCAGTTTTCCCGCCAGCCCGGCCCCAACCTTTTCTTTCGTCCTTTTTTTCCTTCCTCTTTTTATCTTCCTTTTCTTTTCTTCCCTTTACTTTCTACCTTTTTTACTTTCTTTCTTTCTTTTCTTCTCATTCCTTTGTTTTTTTTCTCTTTTCCTTCTTTTCCTTTTTATCCTTCCTACCAGTGAAAGCAAGGACGACAGGAGAGCAAAAGATGGAAGACACGAGAGAAAGGGAAGAGGCTTCTTTTCTTCCTGTCGATAACCGAGAACATTAGTTTCCAACTTTTCCTTCCTTTATTTTTACTTTCTGCTTTTTTCCGCCTTCTTTGCTTCCTTTTTCCCTCCTTTCCTTTTCTTCTTCTCCTTTCTTTTTTTTTTTTTTTTTTTGAACAGATCCTCTCCGGTGTTAGTGCTGCTGATACGAGCAGTCACCACGAACACCAGGGGGGAGGCTCCATCTATTGGGGGGGAGCATCACCTGCTGGAAAACGGGTCCAGCGTCCCATGTACAAGATATGTCTCATGCATCAAGTGTGTCAAACAAAAAAGTCAGTGATTGTGAGGCCTTCATTTTTCTTTCTCCTTCTTTGCTTCCTCCCACTGGAAGTAGAGGTAGGTTCCTTTCATTCCTGACGATATCAGAGAATATATACTTTTTCTTCCTTTCTTATTTCCCGCCTTCTTTTCTTCCTTTTTTCCCTCCCTTTCTGTTCTTCCTCTCCTTCCTTTTTCCCCCCTCCTTTTCCTTCCTAGCGGTGGCAGTAGATTACTGATCCGTGTTTTAGGGCCTCCAGGCCCCGCCGTCGCGCACGCACGCCCTCGTACAGGCAACCCCTCAGTCACAGGAACCAATCAAGCCTCTGAACCACCTCTCTTCTCCTTCCTCCCCCCCCCTCCTCTTTCTTTTCCTTCCTACATAGCGGTGGCAGGAGAGAGATCCTCACCTTGGAAACGGTAAAGGCATGGCCAAGGTGCAACAGACCGTTCATGTACGGGTACGGGAAATTCCCATAGAACCTCGGGGGCAAACACTCTCCTCCATCAACGTCTCCAAGGGGGGCATCCACTTCAAACAGCTTCTGACGATCCCATACAGCTTGTGCCTCGGCCTGTATCGCCAACAGCTGGTCCCGGCGTGCCGTCTTCGGAGGCTCCTGCTCACAAAGAAAACGCAAACGCAACCACCAAATCACACAACAGAACCAACAGCCGTCATCCCGGCCAAGTACAACAGAACAGCCAAAAAAAACGTGTCTTTGATCGTCGCCGCAAACCACCATATCCGTCACAATCCAGGAGCAGCACAATTCACTTGTCGTTATCAGCACCACCACTACAACCACGACATCACCATCGTCATCACCACCTGCCTCATCATCGTCATTCCACTTCCAAAACCAACCACAAGATACACACCGCCTCCTTTCCTCCTTCGTCGTTAATCATCACCATCATCATAATGATCATCATCGCCGCCTACTTTTCCTACTACTCTACAGTTGATCATCATCATCATCATCATCATCACCAAGATACCCCGCCTCATTTTCCTCCTCCTCCTCCTCCTCCTCCTCCTCCTCCGCCTCATTTGTCAATCATCACCATACTCATTGTCATCACCATCGCCTCCTACTTTTCCTCCTCCCCGCAGTTGGCAATTGACAATCATCATCATCATCATCATCATCATCATCATCATCATCATCATCATCATCATCATCGTCATCGCCTCCTGCCATTTTCCTCCTCCACACTCGACAATCATCACTATCATCATCATCATCATCATCGTCATCATCATCAACATCGCCTCCTACTGTCCTCACCACTCAACAATCATCATCATCATCATCATCATCATCATCATCATCATCATCGCCTCCTCCTTTCCCTCCTCACCCGTCAATCATCAAAAGAAACTCTTCGAATTATCTTGCCGTATATTCCTGCTCAAAGTGTGCTCAGAGAAACGGTGATGCTCACCATCATCATCATCATCATCATCATCATCATTGCTATCATCTTCATACTCTGGAAGTCGGTCATTGCACCACCTCTCACGATATCATTACTACCTCCCTTCTCCTTCTCCACGTGGATCGTTTTTTGAGATCTTCAATTTTGTTCTTTTTCCTTTTGTCTTTTTCTCCTCGCCTTTTCATCCTTCCCGTGCATCATTCGCTCCTCGCTGTCCCTCTCCCGGTTTACTCCTACCGTCTTCATCCGACCAGAACGCCCGGTCATTATCGCTGCATCTAGACTGAAAATTGCACCAAATACAGATATCATGACCGGCCGTTCTATTCGGGTGAAGACGGTAGTGCTGCTCCCGTACACATATCCACCTCAGATCAGACCTCAAATTGTTTTTTTTTTTCCCTTTCCTTTCCTCCGTTTTCCCCCTCTCTCTTTAACTCGCTATTCTCTTTGTTCCCTCTCTCTCTCTCTCTCTCTCTCTCTCTCTCTCTCTCTCTCTCAAGCGTACAAACTCGAACGAGTCTGGTCCCGGGCAAATGACCTAGCACTGGGACCCCAGACCTTAGGGTCGTTCCAGCGGCAGGCAATGCCTGAGCTGCCATGTTTCGATGTAACAAAATCAGGGCATGTACTCACAACCACACCGAGACTGAATCTGGCGATAATCGTGACCAGATACGACCTGGAAAGCCCTAGCTCGAGTGTACTGATCTGCCTACTAAAGTAGCACAAAACTGGTCATCCGGCGTCCGAAAATCCTCGAGCCGCGATCCCGGCGAACCGTGCACCACCTTGCCGTCGTGCCTGTGATGCCTCACGCCAGGGAGAGGAGACCAGCTTATCCTCCCCCYCCCCCCCCCCCGTGAAGGAGAAGATGATGATAGCGCGGAGAATGAGGGGAAGGACATACGAATAGGACGGCGTGATCACGCGGGCAAGGTGTCCTGGAATCGAGGGCAAATCGGCAAAGTGTCCAGGAATCGGAGGGCAAGCCGGCGAAGCGTCCTGGAATCCGAGGGCAAATCGGCAAAGCGTCCTGGAATCGGGGGGCAAAGCCAATCGGCAAAGTGTCCTGGAAATTGGAGAGCAAAGCCAATCGGCAAAGTGTCCTGGAAATTGGAGAGCAAAGCCAATCGGCAAAGTGTCCTGGAACCGGAGGGCAAAGCCAATCGGCAAAGTGTCCCGGAATCGGAGGGCAAATCGGCAAAGTGGCCTGGAATCGGAGGGCAAAGCCAGCAAAATGTCCTGGAACCGGAGGGCAAAGCCAGCGAAGTGTCCTGGAATCGGAGGGCAAAACGGCAAAGAGTCCTGGAATCGGAGGGCAAAGCCGGCGAAGTGTCCTGGAATCGGCGAGCAAAGCCGGTAAAGTGTCCTGGAATCGAAGGGAAAATCGGCAAAGTGTCCTGCAGTCAGAGGGCAAATCGGCAAAGTGTCCTGAGATCGGAGGGCAAAGCCGGCAAAGTGTCTTGGAATCGAAGGGCAAAAGAGAAGCGGACAGACGGGGAGAGAAAACGTGAGGGGTACTGGAGACACACCAGCATTTCGTAGAGTAGAGGGTGAAGGCGGTCTAATAGAAATTACAAGGAGAAGAGAGAGAGAGAGAGAGAGAGGGAGGGAGGGGGGGGGAGGGAGGGAGGGGGATAGGCGGAAGATGAAGGACCAAAGAGAGTAAAGCGGAGTGTCAAAAAACAAGAAGAAACGCCAAGATTCCACCCAAGCCGAGAGAATCGTCGACAGCTACGCGGCCAACAATGACAGGCGTAGCCACGGCAGGTCGTCAGATTTCGGAGGGCTTGGATCACTTCTTGCAATTATACAACCGCATTATCAATTCCAAGCCGCTTCGACCATACCAAAGTTTATTAGATGGTTGCCTGGCCGACAAATTCCCTCCCCCTTCTCCCTTTCTCGCCCTCTCTTGACCGAGACGCTGTATCGCTTAAACGGCAGCAAGTGTTACCATTCAACTGTGAAAATCGTCGGCAATTTCATTATCCAGCGATCCGTCTCGACAAAGGAGTGCCCAAGGAGGAAGAGGTGGAGAAGGACGTCAGATTAGAACATCTCGACAAAGGAGTGCCCAAGGAGGAAGAGGTGGAGAAGGACGTCAGATTAGAACAACAGCCAGCCACTACCACCAATTCACCGTTTTGCTTCTCCGGAAATCGTGACATGAAGGAAAGCCAACGATCCTCTTACCTCCCCACATCCCTGCAATAGCGGAGCACAAGCAGAAAACAAGTAGAGAGAGAGAGAGAGGGAAAGTGGGCAGAGAGGGAGAGAGGGAGGGAGAGAGGGAAGGAGGGAGGGACGGAGGAAGGGAAGGAGGCCCCACTGATACTGTGTGTTCATCCTAACACAGCACGACATTGGCCATGATCATGACCAGGTTCATGCTCTCCAAACACGAAAATGGCACCGGTTGGGTCTGACCCTTAAGCACGGAGGACGACGACCATGCAGTCACAGAAAAGAGCAAAAGAAAGAGAGAGAGAGAGAGAGAGAGAGAGAGAGAGAGAGAGAGAGAGGAGAAGAGGAAAACGGCAGGGGAAGCAGGGGGGGGTAGAACCAGATCTTTCGGGAGTGGAACCAGGCAGTAGGTAGCATGATCTCATTTGTAACGGAACGGAACGGAACGGAATGAAATGGAACGGAACGGGACGGGCAGACCTTCGTGCCATCGACTTTCATTATACCACCCACGTTGATTTGTTTACGCCACATCACTGATTCTCTTGCTTTCTCGTCACAAGGACTTGTCTGAACGTATCTGGCCCCATGTGCAGTCACATGCGTGCAGCAAAGCCCTGCTGCTAGTTTGAACCCATTCCATCTGTGAAAGCCACTCCGCTTAAAGATGGCTCATCCTCTCCTTCCGATGTAAGACTGACCTTCCTACGATCCCTCTCCTCCCGAACACAACGCACCCTCAATTTGATCGAATCAGGCCTTTGCTTTTCAATTTGCTTGATTTGCACTAGTACATTCACGATTAGGGTGCCTTGTGTTGGGGGGAAGATGGTCAAGGTCGAGGTCGGGGGAGAGATGGAGGGCGCTCAAGGGTTCTCCCTTCGGGTTCCATACTCAGGAAAATTACCATCGCGGGGTGCGAAGTAGTCGACTGATTCACTTCTGACCACACTTGAGAAGACGAAGAGCCTCCCTCGAGCTCTGCGAACACCACCCGCTGACAAGTGATACCTCTTCCTCCCCTCGAAGACGAACGCACTGACAGGTGATACCTCCTCCTCCCCTCGAAGATGAACGCAAGGATCGCAACGGTGGCTATGGCGACCCAGATGAGCTCGACGGGCCGCCGGCCGGTGTCCGCAGAGAGCGCGGCTAAGCTCTGCAAGGCCGAGAGGACTTACCGCAAAAGATTTTGGAAGATTGAGATACGAGCGGGACTGGCGAGCCGGCCCGCGAGCGGGACTGGCGAGCGGGCCCGCGACCGGACTGGCACGGGTTGGCGCGGGCATTGAAACTGGGAGGAGCGGGACTCGCTAGTAGACCCGCGAGCGGGTCCCCCAAGGCCTCGCGCGCTCATTGAAAAAACTGGAAGGAGATGGGGAAGGGGCCCATTCCGTCACGAGGTGGAAAGGAAAGCCCTCAAACTGACCTGCTGGAAACGTGGACTCGGGTGTAGTTGCTATATAGAGTTCTTAGAAAAGCTTGTAACAGAGGGACCTCTCTCTCTCTCTTTCTGCCTACCAATGTACCTACCTACGCTGCTAGCTAGCGGTGTACCTACCCGTTCCTGCATCTTTACCTATGTGCTGGGCCCCTAGCAATCAATCTTCCTCTGATTATTTATACGTCTATCTATCTTCATCATAGAAACCTGTCTATATGTTGACAGTTGAATCTCGACGAATCTATCTGTCCAATGGGGGTCGATCAAATTAAATTACCAGAGTATCAATCAATCTGCGTGTCATCCTTCCAGAGTGAAGTACCCAAGCTTTAAAATAGGCACATCATTCTCAGAACCAAAACCCCGGAGCAAGAAAAAGGTTCAAGAACTTGCCAAATAGCAAGTCAACAGATTCGGAAAGTCAACAAAGTCAGAAAGTCGATAAAGTCAAAAAAAAAAAAAAAAAATCTTTTTAATGCGGTGCTTTTTAAAAAATGCAGTTGGTAAGGCACGCAAGTGGCATTCAGGAGGTCTTGGGTTCAATCCCCATTGGCCTCATGTACCTTCCTGGGCAAGCTTGGCGCCCGCCACCTAGAGATACGCCGTTGGTCCCCCCGAATGGCATTGAGCAGAGACTGCTGATGTTCATAGGGGGAGGGGACCGGAGGGGAGGCACAGTGACTGGCCCATCGAAGAAGCTCGGTCCTGATGCTACCGGCTGACCCCYGGCCRGTATCGCCCACCTGCTGTAGCAGGTATCRCACCTGCTGGTGGGTGCAGCTCCCGCATGTTCCCTCGTTGGAGGCTTGAGCACGGATGTGGCTGCTACGGGGTTCCCCATAATACTATAATGACAATAAAAAAAGGCCTGAAAGGCCGTCCTGTCCAGATTTGACAGGTAATTGAATTGGTTGGGCTTAAGGAATTAGCCTTTAAAAAAAAAAAAAAAAAAAAAAAAAAAGTTGGGCTTTTTAAAAAAAAAAAAAAAAAAAAAAAATGTTGTGCTTTTTAAAAAAAGCAGTGCATAAAGTCAAAAAAAGTCAACAATGTGGTTCCTTCCCAAAATATAGGCATCAATTTATCAAAGGGACTAACTGAAGGATAAAAAGGAGGCATCAATTTATCAAAGGGACTAACTGAAGGATAAACAGGATACAGGGATCTCTTTTCATAACTACCCTGTCAAAATACACAAAATGTTCTCTTCTGGTAAAAAAAGGACAAAGAGGAATTACACTCAAGTCCAGGACAGTCACCAACTGGCCTAGCTCAGTTGGTAACCCCTGAACTGTTCAAAGACAGACCTGAGTTCGAACTGAATTACCTAGGGCTGGTCAGTTTCTATGATAATATCTCAAGGCGTTGCCTATTTTTTCAAAAAAAGAGGGGGGGAAAAGGAGAGATCGGCAGCGATAACCTCGTGGTGTTGGCACTGTCGGGTTCGTACAATGGTTTAGCATCCCAGTTTCCCATCTCAGTATGGCCAATCAGGTCCAGGGTGGCATGTGCATGACATGAAACAAAATGAAAAGATGAAACGAATCCGAAATGGCACGATTTTTCCGCATGAAACAAGAATACCGAGAAGTCAGATCGTTGCCTATGTCCGAAGTCGTGAAAAAAATGTAGGTTCTCTGCTTACCATCCCCCTCCCGATGGTTCTTGCTGTTCTCTATCATTTCTTTTGATATGCTTGCCAGGGGTAAGTAACTGGACTGGTGCCCCCCAAAGGGGCTGTGTATGTTGTGTGGAAAGTTAAAAAAAAAAAATGTAGGCTGGTGTTTTTCATCAGTCCAAAACTTGAATCTACCCTCAAATGTATCAGTAGAAAGGGGTCACATAGAAGATGGCATCCACTTGTCCAAACATACCTCATGAACTCATGAAGACTCACAAACGAGCTCATTAGTGTGAGCTGTGTAGCGGAGAGGTCCACAACGAATCCTATTTGAAACTTTCGGGTTTCCAAGGCCTCACAAACTTGGTTCGGTTTCATTTCATTTTAGCCGTTATATGGGCAGGCCTTCATTCGTGGTGCCAGACTGCACGTTTGTCATCACGCCCAATATTTAGTGGGGTGTTTTGGTAGCGCTGGCCAAATTTTGGTTTGGTTTCAATCGAGCGCTCGCATGAAGGTGTGGTTCTAGGGTCCTCCTGACTGCGTCACATGGTATTTGGTAGTAACTTGGTAAGCAGATGATTGGAGTTTGCTTCTCCATACAAGTGCGCCAGCCATACCTCTTATGGTCCTCTGCAACAGGATAAGATCTTACGAGATACAACTTGCCTCACCATTAGGAGTTGTCACCATCCTTAGGGGGCATATCTCCACCGACCTACCAATTCATATGTTGCGACTTTTAAAGTTTGATATCTAACCTCGACACTTTCAAACTTTATCTAACCCTCTTTTCATAGTTATTTCTTTCCTCATTGCAGCCGTATCCTCCCTCTTAGTTATTTTTTTTCTCTGTCAGCTTTCTTTTCTCATCCTCTTCCGGATATCGCAAATAACAATGTTTGTGAAGCAGCCTTCATCGCTCTACTTCTCCTCCATGAGTGTACAATTGAAGCAATACCAAGACATGGGTGTCTAGAGGATGTCCTCCTTGGGTTCCCCTCTGGTAACCCTTTTGCTTCAACAACAAAGTGATTGGGGGGCATTCCAATTGCTTTCAATTAACTATCGTCATTCCAGTAAGAACCATTTGATGACATGATTTTTTTTTTCTTTATTTATTTTTTAAGTCCAAATCGTAGTACATGTTGGATGCTAGGCCTCGGGAAGTGCCTGTCGCCGTACTCAACCAGTGGGGAGATCAGATGGTTTGGGACAGCCCCAAGGACAGTCTCCTCCACGGGGCATCATTTTTGAACTTTGTTGTCCTGATCAGATCGCAACTCGAGCCCTGTAGCGGTGCAACCCAGATTACACCAACTTGCGCCTTCCAAAGGTCTCAGATGAGTCCCTCCGAGGGCTACCATAGGGAATTCTCGAGGATGACCCGGACACAGGAGAGGTCATGGATATGCGGTCATTCGCACCTATATCACATCTAACAGACTCTATGGGTGGCTAACCACTATTCTACTATCAATGTGATGACCCACCCTCCCCTGCCTAAGATGAGACCTCTACCCAGAGATTCTTCCCCAAATTGACGCTCCAATCGACCCCCTCAATGACAATGCAAATAGATACCAGCCCAGATGAAGCCCAACCCTCAAGCATCACAAGATAGACATGAGACCCACCCTAGGGAATTGTATACGCCTAACACCTAACCCCTACCACTACTCAAGAGAGGGTGTAGGTATGGACTCTCGAGGGTGTATCATGAGGTCGGGAAACTGGTACGGTACGTGATTCTGCACACATTGGTATTAGCATCGGTTCGATGTATGGAGCAATGTTGATCAAACTCCTTCTCACCTTTGAGCAATCAACAATAGCTAATGCAACTTTAATCAGGTTTTTTTCTTCATATAGTCCCATACCATCAGCATGACGTAGCACCACGCGCGAGAGAATTCCAAACTTATTATTATTATTTTTCCCATGCAATCACTGATGGACAACTTGGATAAGGTAATCTATCTCCTTTGAATACTCATATGTTACCCTTCTTACTCGTTTCATTCTTCTTCTTCTCCTCTCTCCCTGCTCTTTTTTTCTTTTTTGTTTCCCTCTTCCTTTTCTCTTCTTCCAATTCTCTCGCTTTTTCTTCCTTTATGCTTCTTTGCAAAAGAGTAGCACAACTTTAAACCAATATTCAACAACGCTCTACCATTCTTCGTCTTCTCAAATGGTAGGGCGACTTAATTTTTTCTTTCTCTTGTTTGACTGGCTTATTCCTCCCAATTTCCAATTAGTTGTCCATGAGATGGATGTTGTGGTGTGGGCTTTTCCCTCATGCTCATTGCTTTCATAAAATAAATAAATAAACAAAAAAACGATAAAAAAATGAAACACTTCTACCATGAAGTAGCCCGTACATTTCCTAAAACCATGACGCATTAGCGGGCACAACTCTAGAGAGTACTGGTGGTTTAAACACACCCCAAGTTTACGTGCGTATAACAATTTTTATGGTTGTATGGTGCAAACACGTATCGCTAATAAACAGACTAAAATTTGAAACCTGGTAAATCTAACTAATAAATTATCTTTGAATTACTTAGGGATTGTTGGACATTCCTTTGGACATGAAACACCTACCTCATAACATGTGGCATCCCCTTTTTCAATACAATCACTACTTTAGTATATAAATGACCCTAATGTTCTCCTTGATATAATGAAGCGTCATCTTGATGCTTTCGCTCCTCAAGCAGTCGGTATTCTAAATCAAGATCTCATGTGAGCACACTCTCATTACAATCTCACGCCTTTTCCTCATCTCATGCTTCTTTGCAACGTCTCTATGATAAACCAATGACTTTGATACGTTACGCACGTCAAGTGCGCATCATGTTTTTCGCATCGTTGATCATAGAGACAATCACGATAGAATCAGTGACTGAGGTGAAGTCGCAACAAGGTAGCCGTAGGGGAACCTGCGGCTGGATTGACTCCTTTCCAATATACATACCCAAAAGATTAGTACAACTCTATATTGGAATTGGGCAGAGTTCTACCATTCTTAATATTTCTCATCTCAAATGGTAGGGCTACTACTTAACCTTTTTTTTTTCTAGCTTAATCATGTCCATAAGATGGGTGTTGTTACTACCTTAGCATTCATTCACACAACTTTGTGTGGCATGGACATTTAAGATGGATGTTGTCACTACCTTAGCATTCATTCACACAACTTTACTTGGCGTGGACATTTCCTTAACGCCCATTACCCTCATTAAAAAAAATAAAAAAAAAAAATAAAAAAATAAAAGAACAAAACAGTCTTGCCATGAAAGAATACTCACTCTAACACTTTTATGCATGCAACCTTAAACCGCCAGTACACGGCCTCAACCTTGCTGAAAATATTGCCTACTCCGAAAATTTCGCGTCTTGATATTAGACCAGAATGGTTCGTGGCACAAGCCAAAAAATAAAAAACATGCATTGTTGGCGATTAAAAAAAGTTTGGCGCCAAGTTCATGGGTATGTAGCAATTCTTATGGTTTATGGTGCAACCATGTACTGCTAATAAACATACTAAAATTTGAAACCGTGCAAACCTAACTAATGAAATATATTTGAATGACTTTAATGTTCTTAGACATACTGAAAGTGAAACACCCACATCATAACATGTGATATAGCTGAGAAGTCAAACAAGTGTCCTTCATGCGTACTGCTATCTTTTGAATAAATATATTTACCCTTATGACATATATTTGTTTGAGGCTCCAACTCGCATGGCATCATTAACACCCAACCCACATAAGAAGTATTAGAAAAAAGTAAGGAAAAAAAATAGAGTAATAAAAAAGCAAGAATTATTGTCAAAATTGTCAAGAGGCATACACTTATTATTGCTAAAAAGTAAAAAGAAGACCGGGTACCTTTCTTAGGGTTGGGAGACTTGGGAATTTAGCCTACTCTAAAGTTTCCGAAGTTTCAAGGAGGGTCGACAAAAAAAAAATGTTCAGGTCTTATGAGCCTGTTTGTTAAAAAATAAAAAATAAAAATTGTAGCGAGTTCTTCGATGTCGGGGAAAACCTCACACGAATACTTCCCATAACGTATCTAACTACTCCTCTGGCTAGTTCCACTTTTTGTTGTTCGTGTTTTTGTTTTTGCTCTTTTATTTTGTTTCGGTGCCCTGCGAACGAGGCAAGGCACATTCCATGGGTTGCTGACACTTTGTTACGAAAGGCATTCTCACACTGCTACTAATGAGAATGTATCAACCTGCTTTCCCATTCTAAGGTTAGTTTCAATCCCCACCCCCACCCCCCCCACCTCCCCCTTCTTTCGTAGACATCACTGAGTCGATCGCCCTCATCGAGGGCATAGTCGCACATATACTCCGCAAAACACATCCACTAGCTATGGCATTCTCACACTGCTACTAATGAGAATGTATCAACCTGCTTTCTCGTTCTAAGGTTAGTTTCAATTCCCCCCCGCCCCACCTCTCTCTCTTCTTTCGTAGACAACACTGAGCCGATGTATCGCCCTCATTGAGGGCATAGTCGCACATATACTCTGCAAAACCACTAGCTATGACGTCCAAAGAGTTGTTTCTTTTTTTGTTTCTTTTTTTCTTTTGTGGATGTGACAGTGCTTGGGTAATACCCTGCTATTTCTTTGTTGAATGCAATGCCAAGTTTTTTTTGTTTTTCACAGTTGTATTAAAAAATAAAACAGAACGGGACACAAATTTGGCAAAACCTCACACGTCGCGACGAAACAAGCTCAAAAAGGTAAATTGTCTGCCTTTCAAACAGGGGATATGGTTCGATTCCCGTTATCCGCAATTGTGATTTGATGAAAAAAACTAAGATAAATAAAACGCGCGTATCAAAATTTAAACCTTATCGACAAATCTTGGAAAATGTTTGGCAAACAAAACTTAATCAAAAACAAAAAAAAAAAATCTTTCGAAGGCTCGAAAAAAAACAAACAAGGCCGGTGGTTTACAACAATAAGATTATAGAAAAAAAAAGTTCGAAAACCAAAATAGAAAACAAAACAAAAAACTCACATGTTTAATATAATATCCATAATATCGGATCTTTGACAACGCCCGATATGCCCTTGCTTGTGGTAGGGGCTTATACAACGTTTTTTTACATATGGATAGCAACAAATGTCCAGTGGAAGAGGGGCACAGATTTAAGCCCAACCACCGCCACACCCTTTCCTCCGAGGGCTATGTGCTCTCCAAGTATCCAAGTCAGACCATAAGTTTTCTGAGGAGATGGCACTCACTCGTACTCGATCAGGCACCTACTAGGGTATATGGGCTGGGTTTCCCATACACAAATTTCGCCAAAGCTCAGTTATAATTTTCTTCCAATCATTCCATCTTGTTCATTAAACGACCGCTTACTAATTTAGCCAATTGCTCCAGCTGCATGGTGAAAGTAGTTATGTTTTCACTGTTGATTTACTAATTGCCCCCATAGTATGAATAAGGCATATAATAATTTTTCGAATTATTCAGTGTTTCAGCACTCAACATGACGACATGCTAACCTCCAAGCTCGTGTGCATGATGCTATTGTCCCTATGCTCTTACAGCACACAGCAGGTCTGGCATAACAGTCCCACACGATAACCAACTGCCAATGTTGGGAAAAGTCCGCCACAATAGGCAGTTCCCCATTGGGCCCGAGGTAGTTGTGGTCAAGCCACAGAGGTTTGCCCGCCGGGCCCCTCAGCGGTGTCCAGTCGAGGCCTCGCGAGACAAACCTTGCGCTCATTGGTCCGCGGCCACAACTTGCATGTAGCCTGCTCGTGGACTCGCAAGACAAACCTTGCGCTCATTGATCCGCGACCACAGCTTGCATGTAGCCTGCTCGTGGACGTGGTCGCACCGATGAAGGAGGAGGATCGCAAGGGCGATGATAGTTTGTCGGCCATCAAGGAGGAATGCGAATCGTGTTGTGAGTCAACCAGTCGGCATCGAAGGAAGGTGTCCATCATGATAACTAGAGCGGAAGGTGTCCATCATGATAACTAGAGCAGGAGGTTAGACATCGAGTTGGGGTCGACATTGAAGACCAGCAACAAATCAATCATGTTAATGTCGACGTTGAAGACCAGCAACAAATCAATCGTGTTGATGTCGACATTGAAGACCAGCAACAAATGAATCATGTCGATGCCAGGTAAATCAAGGTGAGATTCCCTTCAAAATTCTCATCAATCTCACAATGTTAATCCTCCTCCTCGCCCAATCTCATCAGCTATGCCCAGCTATGGCCACTCCTGCATCTCCTCTAACTAGGCTCGCACCCTCCAGCAGCATCTGGCGCCAGCACCTCCCACAAGAGCCTCACGAGTAGCACTTTGCCACAAAGCAGCGCAAGGCAGAATTTCCTCCGATGTGGTCTGACCATGGCATTGAATCGCATTCATGAGTGTTGATCAGTCCCTCCTTTGACCGCACCGACAGAGGTAGCGTATCCCAACTGGTACTGGAATCTTTGGAATCTTCTGGAATCCTGCAGACAACCTACCGCCGTGGTGGACTACTGGGTTGACTATTTCTCCCGTCCAGGATCTGACTGTTGATTTTCCAAGATTCCTCTTCTGGACACAGCTTTTGACTCAGGGCCTCACAGCCCTTGACCCTACAATCTTCCCCCAAACAAGACACACATTTGTTAATAGCGATTAAAATGCAATTACATAGAACACATGTGCGTTACGCTACGGATACAGGGTAGCAACTTTCAAAAAATGGGGCTCCCAAAAAATGTGTGTGTGTGTGTGTGTGTGTGTGTGTGTGTGTGTGTGTG
>BFEA01000092.1:2971220-2982782 GCA_003427395.1 Chara braunii
GAGAGAGAGAGAGAGAGAGAGAGAGAGAGAGAGAGAGAGAGAGAGAGAGAGAGAGAGAGAGAGAGAGAGAGAGAGAGAGAGAGAGACCCGCCACCACCCATGTTCTATTTGAATAGAACACCCATCTGTTCGAATAGAACATACATGTGTACTATTTCAACTTGCGTACTATTCGGATTTCTGGGGGCGACTTTGAGAAATTGACTTTAGGGACTTCCTCAGACCTCAAGTGACTCAGGACGCAACTTTCGACCCCTCTTTCTGGCCTTCGACCAATGACTTGATATTGCCCTTAACTCGTGCAGATTTTTCCCTCAGTAATACCTTTCTCAGGCTTTCTGGTGTCATGTTCTTTTGTGTTAATAAGCTAATATGCTTGGTAAATTCCCAAGTAAGCCTGGTGTGTGCATGCACCAGCAACATGGCAAAATCATTGTTAGAAACGTAAGACCTTAAATTCCAACACGCTCCGGTTTTGATCTGTTGCAACAACAAACTCATATGTAAACATGGTAGACTTTCACCGGTGTCTAGTGGAGCAAAGCCATGCAAGTAGCATCAAGGACTGAACGGCGACGTGGTCACCATATCTCAGGAGACAATGGATGTCTCGTGCACCCATCGAAACTGAAGCCTTGTCACTTGTGGTGCTCGGGTGATGATTTGCATCCATTTCCCGAGTCCTCTCCCCCCCCCACCATGGACGCAACTAAAAGAAGAAAATGATCCGATTGTCCCCACCTGCTGACATACTAACTCTTCCAATGCAACAGAAGGACATGTCCCAATCTCCAATGAGGAGGTTGAGGGGAGCTGAAAAGATGATGCATGCTGGAAACCTCACTACTGTGCATCTGCATGATCCAACCACATGCTTGCTGACAAACAGTGGACTCTTCAGCTATTTTTTGTTATGCCAGTACTTGCATCATTGCAGCACACTAAACATGCATGTCGTCAACTACTCATTGTTGTCCTTTCCACAATGTTAAACCACCAGTACTTGGCCCAGCTATCGGCCATGGAAAAGAAATAGAGTAGAAACGTTTCTAGTCGGATGAATTTGGGCGCTCCCGTGGTTTTAGAACATTCCAAATACACCACGACTGCAGTGCAACCACTTCGCTTCCCCCATGGGACGCACTTCATCGACAGCCAGCCAGACCGTTCCTCATTCATACGATATGACGCATCGCTATATCTCACCACATCTCATCCTGGAACACGCCACATCTGCCTCTCACATTTTGTCACATCTGATGTTTTGTCACACACCATCGCGTTTTGTCATGTTCTACCAAATTTTGCCACTCTCACTTTTTCTCACGTTGCATCACATCTTGTCACACCACAGCTCGCCAAATTGTCAGACCAAATGCATGAAAATGATGTCATTACATTGGTAGCACATTTTCAATTACAGCAGACCACCACACATGTTATCATGTTTTGTTAAATACTGTCACATCTTCTTCACGTTTTCATCACTCATACTGTCGCATTTTTGCCACGTTTTTATCACTCATTTGTCGCTCTGTTGCTCGTTTGTCACTCGTTTGTCAGGTTTCCGTTGCGTTTTTGTGGCGTGTTTGTCACTTGTTTGTCACTTGTTTTGTCACTTGTTTGTCACTCGTTTGTCATATGTTTGTTAGGGTTTTGGAAGCGTTCATCTTTCCCACCCACCCCAGGGTGGGGTCAGGTTTTGTGACGTTCTGTCACAGTTCGTCACATATGAGAACCACATTCTTTGTCAGGATTCCAAGAGGCTCGCTCGAGCAGAAAGGTCTGGCCAGAGTGGTTGGAGACACTCGAAGAGACTCGCCAGAGTCGTAACTGTACGATATCGGGCGACTTCCTGATTGGAGTCATCCATCATGCATGAGGTTATTCATTACTCAAGTTGGAAAGCCGTGTGATGTACGACATCTTGCACGGTTTGGTGGGCACTTTAGTAGACTGGACGGGTGAACGGGCAGTGGAACTTTTGACCCAAAATTTAGAAGTTACTTTTTTATTTCCTTGGGCAGATTCTTTCAATAAAATAGGATTGTTTGGATTTTGGTCTATGATGGTCTTTTTATTGATTTTAACTATTGGTTTTGTTTATGAATGGAAGAAGGTATGTCATATGTTTGTTAGGTTTTGTCACCATCTCTCAGGTTTTGTGACATTCCGTCACAGTTCGTCACATATGAGAACAACCACATTCCTCACACGTCTTTGAACTCCATTTCTCACAGTTTTGCCACAACAGTTTGTTGCATTGCATCACACATAATCAGAGCATCACACTTCCCTTGCATTTTATCCCTCATCTCAAGCCAATTTTGAACCATGCGAGTGAATGTTGGCACATTTTAGCGCCCTTTCAGCAACACATCTTGGCACTTCGGACATTCGTCACACATCTGACTTTATCCTCCATCACATTTGTCATATCTCAGCTACATTGTCACATCAGATTTCAGCACACCCACGTTTCAACACATTTTTCGCACTCGTTGCCTGCGTATCTCAGCCCTCACCTTCACTCCTCTCACATCCAAACGAGGCAGAGCGTATTGTTATCAAGCCAGAACCAAACAAACGTCGGCAACGACCTTCTCACAGTTTAGAGTTCACAACGCATAAGTCACGATTGACCGCAAACCATAGCTCAATGACATAAAGGGCTGTCATCATTCCTTGCTCACCATGATCTCAAATTCTTTTAGAGCGATCAGAGACGATACCAAGATTGATACCAAGATTGATACCAAGATTGAACAGGAACAAACATGTAAATGCCATCCTCTGGCGACGGGGCACTGCCCCCCAAATGACAAGCAGAGAGCCATTGCCATTCCATTGGCTGTAAATGTGTCCTTAGCTCCTCAGAAGCCACAAGGGACAGAGAGCACTACATGAAGCAGCCGTGGTCCTCGAGACAACCTAGGAAAGTCCTAATCTCGATACTGTGGCGAGAATGACAGTCGGTCTCTGTCACAGACAGATTCAACACACGTTGTTGAGAAGGCAAGTTGAAAGAAGTCGAAGAAGTCGAAAGAAGTCGAAAGAAGTCGAAAGTTCCCACTTGAAACTATGCTACAATCTTACTGAGCTAAATATCCACAAACTCTACTCAAGATAGAGAGAGACATGGGAAGATAAAAGATTATGAAAGGCCATGATTGCCATCTGGCTACCAATGCCTACCATGACAATCAAATGTCCTCTACAAACTCACAAATACTTTCAAATAATAACTAAACAACAAATCCACAAGCACACCCTACCACCAGTATTCTGAGCCTTTACCCTGCAAAGCGACAATGACATCTTTGAAGCTTTTACTCCCCCCCGAATGTTAGTAACGCGAAACCATCCATCCATCCTATACCTAATACCATCCTACTTTCTGCTCCAACCAGCAAAGCAGCACACAGGAGAAAAGCAGAGGAGGACAAAGAAACAAACAGGAGTCTACAATGCCACCACCAACTCCTGTACCCTTTTATCCATCCCCAACCTGTGTCCCGACCTCCCCCATTCTACGATCCTTGCTTTTTTCCGAACCCCTAAATAGGCCACTACAAAGACTTAGTGTGCTATGCTCAACAACATCACCGCAGCCGCATCATTAAGAAATTGGCATGTCCCATGCCCTCGGTCACTCCCATCCGTGAATCCAATCCGTCACCTCCTGCTTGTCTACCTTACCTCTAGCCAAGATCATCTCCTTCAATCATGCTCGTCTGCCTACATTATATGTAACTTGCAACATTCCTCCAGCCAACTTAAGCCTATTGGTTAGGTGTCTGCACTGCAAGCCGTAGGTTGTGTGCTCGAATCTTGGATTGGACATACACACCAGCCATCACAAAACAATGTGCGGCTGTGAATAAACATACATAATGTGAGGGTGTAAATAAACATGCCACAGCATGTGAGGCTGTGAATAAACATATGCCAAGAGGCTGTGAATAAACATACACGACAGCTGCATTACGATCCTCATGCTGCTCCATCCGTCCATTCATCCGTGCTGCAGTCCTGATATACCGCCGCTCCTCTCTTCCTTTGTCAAATTAACTCTTCGGAAGAACATACCATAGCTGCATGGTGATCAAGATGTCTCCTTGCCCATACGTCACTTCAATACGTTCCTCTTGTCTGTGCAGAAAGCACACACACATTGCCTAGGCTCTCTTGAAAAGAGAGGGAAACCAGTCATGAGGGATACGTTGCACCGTATGAATACAACTGCCTACAGCTTCCTTGCACCGTAATACAACTCAATGTAGTCAAGTGCCGGACGATTCCAACTCCAATCCTGTTCCATCACTCTCCGGGACAAGGACTGGAACCAAGGACGGTCCTCGTACCAAGCCGATAATGCCCTGAGCAAAAGCCAGCACACACACACACACACACACACACACACACACACACACACACACACAAGTCCCACACAAGTCCCACACACAGACACACACATATGGACAAGTCCCACACACAGAACCCGCTCCACGTCTTCCTCCCCCCCGCCCAACACACACACACACACACACACACACACACACACACACACACACACACACACACACACACCATGCAAACACAAGTTTACAAAACAAATCTTTAGTCCAGGATCATAGCTCGGCTGAACCAACCAGACTGGACACAAAAAATCCATATATATGCCAGAAGAAAAGTGGTAAAGTCGGTACTCGTCAGATCCTGTCTGGATTATATTATATTAATTAAAAGAAAGCAGCCAAAGTCATGTGCTTGTCATCTTGAGTGAGTGATGCATTATAATTTCGTATTGCAAACACTTGCATACAAACGGATGCTCCCAATGTTCATGCCCGCGTGACAGTTGTTTGACTGCAAGATAACTATTATGAGTGCAGCAATCAAACAATCAAATTTAATCCTTGAGCTTTGATCCAAGGCTGTTCGATTCACCATTTTTCCGAACACTTACATTTAGATTTCCAAAGACAAGTCAAAAACCATTTCCGGCATACCTCACGCCAAACTGGACTTGCTGGAAACATTGAAAACAGCCTTGATTCTAATGATTTACTCTCAACAGCATTCGAGTATTTCCTCTGGAGGTAAAGCTGTTTCAACTTAGGTCTACTCATATGGGTGGAAAAGGGTCGTTACACACACACACACACACACACACACACACACACACACACACACACACCTGTTCAAAGCATAGTCCAATCCTCCGGCATCAGTGCCCTCAAAACTGAAACCATTTGGCTCCAGCCCCTCATGCTGAGCTCGGTCTTTGTCATGATCCACGTCGAAAACAGTGTCAACCAAACCTGAAATACGCAAACACGACAACAGTGGGAAAAGTTAGTGAAACCAAAAGTAATTAACTGACCTAACCTCTATTCAAAACTTGCTGTCCTGCAGAATGCTATGCCTTTACACAACAATGTCGAATTCCATTGCTGATATAATAATATAGGATGACACGCATAAATCAACACCCACCATTAGGTAGAAAAAGGTTCAAATCTCTCGGTCTGTTAGGATACCTTAGTCCATCCCATATTCTATTTTCTGTTGGTTCAATGTCTGGTTCAATGTTAAAAACATTAAATAACTTTTCAATCCATGCTCTAAAAACATTACATAACTTTTCAATCCATGCTCTAGTACCATCTGGTCCTATAGGAAATGGAGCACTAATTAATTTACACTTTTTTTCGACGCATCAGCTACTAATTACATATGTAAGTAAGAATGGCCTTGTTTTCGACGCATCTTTTTTTTCGAATGCATTCTATAAATAGTAACTCTGTCATCGCGGTAAGAATGTAAAATCAATAGCTATACAGTCTTACCTGTTTGTCTATCTCCAATAATAAGTTCTCGTTGACCACGACCTATTGGAACAAGGCTATCCACCACTTTTAATCCTGTTTAACTAGTTTAGACCCCTGCATCTCCTCTTGCCCCCCATAATGTCAAACAAGGCCACAGAGCATCCAAACATATCTCATTACCGAGCGCTGTTAAGCACAGACCGTGACTAGCACAATACAGCGATGGATGCATTCATCTTCCCATGGTGCACGAGAACACTCGATAATTTGGGAGATGATTTTCCGTTAATCTCCTCTTGCCCCTACAAAAACATCCATAACAGAATTGATTACCCCACAGGCGCCAGTTGGCACGGCATCACCTCTACACACAAACACTGCAGTGTTCGAGATTTTCTCATCTTGCATTTATATTTTGAGTTTGCTTTCCCAATCTTCGTTGCAACACAACAATGTCCTCCTACACAAATGAATGGCTGTGGTCGTCATTTCTCATAGTACATTATTTCGG
This sequence comes from Chara braunii, assembly GCA_003427395.1. NCBI lineage: Eukaryota > Viridiplantae > Streptophyta > Charophyceae > Charales > Characeae > Chara > Chara braunii. The sequence goes on from BFEA01000092.1 coordinate 2,977,566, forward strand.
GTCTTCTCTGCTTCCAAAAGTCTTTGTAATAGAACAACGTCCTCCTCAGGCTTCCAAGAGTAGATTACAGATCCCGTGCATTAGGGCTTCAGGCCCCGCCACACGCGCACGGCTTCGAACCAGCACCCTCGACCAAAACCAAGCCTCTTAACCACTACAGCCCCGTCGCGGCACTCAAACTGGAACCGTACCGGTCGCAGTATCCACCCCACCCCTGCAGGGCCGTAGTGTCCAACGCACACACACCACACACAACCTCACAGGGACACGGCAATCCACGTGCACTCAGTCCCAATGGCACGCGACCCACCACCGCCACTCAACCCGGACCCCCGTACCGGTCGCAATATCCACCCAACCCCGGCAGGGCCGTAGTGTCCAACGCACACACACCACACACAACCTCACAGGGACACGGCAACCCACGTGCACTCAGTCCCAATGGCACGCGACCCACCACCGCTACTCAACCCGGACCCACCAGCGCTACTCAACCCGGTCACACACATGGGCCATCCTCCCACGGGTTCCACAGGCTCCTTCACAGTAGATTACCGGGCCATGCTTTAGGCCTTCAGGCCCCGCCGCACACACACAAAGCCATGTCAAAGTGGGAAATCCTGCCCATTCCCGAACCGAGTGCACAACGGGAATTCGGTAAGCAATTGCAGACCAACAACTGAAACGCCTTCTCCACCCCCTCCACGACCCCTCTTCTAATCTGCACGCAAAATCTGGGATGTGGTGGAGACAAATGGAGGCTTGACATTTACCTCCAGTTCTCCTGACAACTGGGATGGCCCCATAGCGCATAGCGATCATCTGCGTCAACCCACAAGGTTCAAACATTGATGGCACCAAAATAATATCCGCACCGGCATATATCTGCATCAACCCGTCCATCATCACCCAATTGAGCATATAACACATGGATCAGCAAAAGGACAACAAAGATGAGGGTGGCTAAAAAAATAGCAGATCTGCTGACGAGAACACCCCCCCCCTCAGCATGTGAGGTATCAGTTATGCTAAAGATGTTGGCGCACACTCCTGTCTGCGTGACATGCCATTTTCACAGCACATGTGATACTTCACGACTCGAGCTCCTCGAAGCCACCATCAGAAGCTCGCGATATCTCCTGCTACCTTGTGGTCGACATGTCAACGCAAGGTTGTCAAGGCGCGTTGGTCAGCCTGTCAGCAGTCAAAACATTCCTTTTCACACGAGTCCAATGATCAAACTGTGTTTATCTGACACGTTGGCAAAAGAAAAGCCCCGAATTCGCAGTCCGGAGATACGTGACACAGAGTTTCTCTGCAGATCTTGGAAATAAAAGAAGTTGGGTTTAGGGTTCCCCGATTTGTCACAAAAACCTAAAGCTATAGTTCATGTTAAGATAATATGGCGGCCGTAACGAACTGTTTTGTCAGAGTTTCATCCACTCATTAGGAGAATCCCCTAGCTGGTTGCGCTGTACGTGATAATCCACCTTAACCCCCGTTGTGGTTAAGCATCAACCACTGCCCAACAACTGATACCCCTGTGAAGTGGTGGCGACCACCAACCACTGCCCTCAAGGTACCTGTGGCAAAAATCAAAGCAGACTATCACTCACCCACACCAGATGGAAAACTCTACAAACTGTCAGTTCACACCCCATCACAATATAATAACATATAAAATGTAATTTCATCTAATGTGAATTGTTTGTTGAGAGTCCAACTTACAGTGAGCTAAAGCACATAAAAAACAGTTCTTTTATACCTTTTTTGTTTTTCTTTCTGAAATTCTAAAGCCAGGTAATTCCATGTATGAATCTCCAAAAGTTTGAGATGCTTCATATATATATTGTCAAATAGAACTGCCCGGTAAACCGTAGGCAGAGAGGGAGAAGAGGACAACAAACGAGGGGCTGTGACAAACTGTTTCGTCGGAGTTTCACCGACTCATCAGGAGGCTGAAATATTATTTTTGGGAATTTTATTATAATCTTTCCCTCTTCCCGAGTTCCCAAGGCAATACACCAATAAAGTCAGCAAGGGTGTCCGTCCTCGACCTTCAACCCCGGGGTTGAGCCACAGCCCCGTAGTAAACAAGGAAACGGCTGACAAAGGCTAGCTTCAAAAAATCCCTACATTCCGCGATGTCCAAGAATTTAGCAACATGCAGCTGCCACTTGGTATTGACATTTTGTTGATGTTGCATGTTTCCAACATATCCGACGAGGTGCACTATTCCATCATATGGGTTACCCCTACATTGACGCATTCGCTGCAATAACGATGCCTACACATCTTTGCATTCGCATTGACATACCAGCCTTTTGCATGATCCCATGATACCTATCATTTCGAACGACTGAAACAATTCTCAACTGATGCCCAATCGACTTTTGCACGACTCCAATGACACCCAATCACTTTTGCACAACTCCATGCCTACTAACTTCACCGTGCTTCCATCATGAGCAATCGTCGAAGGACCACCACCTTCGGTTCTCTTACGTGTGCACAATGGGTTGCCCCCAAATAGCTAAAGATCCCCAGTTTCTCCAAATCAAATTCAAAACTCGACATAAGGTGCTCACGGACATTTCTTATAAACAGCAAAGAACACCACATCCCTCCGGCGAAAGGACTTACAACGCTCGACCCTTCTGTTCTGCTGCTCAGGCCGGCAGAGATCCTTAGTACCTTCAATCACACTTACAATAATGTGTAATGACCTGCCTTCCCCCTGCTCAAGGTGCTTGCATTGTGGCCTTTTCAGGCTTTTCTTCACTTCAAATTTCAAAACTTCACTGTGTCGTTCTTCTCTCACATGGAGTGTAGGACACAGGTGGGGGTGGCAGGGCCGGGGGGGGGGGGGGGGGGGGGGGGGGGGGGGGAGGAGGCATTTGGAGGACACACCATGTGGGGCACTTGGACCACACACCACATGAGGCGTTTGGAGCACACCATGGGGTTTCCACTTACCATATGAGAAAGCGGTTCATCATAGGAGAGACAGAGCCTCGCCATGTCGCCGTACTGCTCCGTAAGCTGATGTGCCAGCTGCTGGAATTCATTCTGAATGCGTCCATCTGGTGCAGATCCAAGGAGCACAATCTGCGCCACATACATAGATTCATCAACCAACCTGATTCTTAGAAATTTCACACTTGTTTGCCTGCCTGTTTTTAAAAACATCATGAGCAAATCTGTCTCCAGCATCGCCCTTATGCCCATGGTTTCACTTTAACGTTACAACACATAAATCCCTAGGATGACCATTTCGCTGTCTAGATTTTACTTTTTAAGTTGCAGCACACACACACACACACACACACAAACAAATCCCTAGGATAGCTTGTTTGCCCATCTGGACGTGGCCTCGAGCGTTGAGATCAATCTCCATCATAATGTGGACTAGAAAGATCTTAGATTCCCAACAAGTTCTGACCATATTAATAAACTTGATAATGATATACCGCATGAATACACACTTCACTTCATTGAGGGGCTATGAATGAATCCACACCTCAAATAACAAGACCCATCTCCCATAACATCCAATAGCTTAAGTGACGACAACACATGAATCAGGCCTCCAATAGGTCAAGTAAACCCTCTGCCTGCCACGTGTCACACTCTGATTGGTGCACTGCTCTAGGAAATACACGATTCCAAAGCAACATGAAGACTACACCAGCTGCATCCAAAGAACCCGTCAATCTTTTCGAAATCGGAAGTTCCCAGTTTCTCAAATGAACCCTGCAATTCTAGCCAATACTAATATGAGTTGCATAGGCATAAGGTTCTGTTCTGTTTTTTTTTTTTTTTTTTTTTTTTTGCAATTAAAAAGAGCAAGATAGATACTGCATGCAACCGTATCGCTCTCGACATAACACACAAACTGGCACAAACGATGAAGGACACAAAAAGAACAAGACGTTTGCAAAGCAAGATAGCTGCAGGGAATGCTTCTTGGACAACAGTGTACCTGTCCACCTCTGTCCAGTGTCCTCCATATGGCATGCTTGATGAGATGAATGCCTTTTTGCGCAGTCAGCCTTGATACGATGCCGACAATAGGTCTGTCAACGAACCGCAGATTCAGCCGCCGCCGTAGCTCCTCTTTAGCTGCTTGCTTGCCTTGCACAACATCTTCTGCACCATACTTCACCTGTTTTAATCGAGCATCAACACGATGCAAATCAGCACCATAACTACATAATTACGCTGCATTGGATGTTATTGGTTTATTCAATCCGTCGTGTCACTAAGTTCTTTCAGATGAGCAACCTGTCCACCAACAGGTTCGGATGCCACATACAAAGGTCAGGGGAGGTGCTTTTCTTTTTTTTTTTTTCTTTGTTTTCTTTTTTTTTTTTGCAGGGGAAGGGAGGACTGTCGTGTCTGGAGAGGTGGGAGTGTAAGAAAGGTGGAGGCGGTGTGTGGCAGACTGCGTAGCCACACGGGCCCTGTAGGACCCGTCCCAGACATTCAGCCTTAAACCTAAAACTTAGGAGCTACAGGCCCCGGTCGTTTCAGCCTGAAAACTGAAAAACGAGGGCCTGCAGGCCCTACTCCGTTTCAGCCTATTTCTGGGTCTTTCAGACCCAGAGTTTTTCCAGCCTGAAACGGAGGGCTATTCTTAGGCCCTGGRCTATTYTTAGGCCCTCATTTGTTTCGACCTGYCCTAAGATTCAGGCACGAAAACTGGGTTTCGGAACAGGCTATTTCTGGCCTGTTCCCACGCCAGCTCGAGCAGGAGCTGCAGCTGCAGCCCCTTCCTCCCTGCGGCATTATTGGCATTAGCACGAGCAGGAGCTGCAGCTGCAGCCCCTGCCTCCCTTCGGCATTATTGGCAAGAGCAGCCTCCTGAACTGCTCGCCCGAGTCAGGAGGCTCCCGTGATAGTACATAGGAGCTTCAGGCACTGAACGGGCAGGCGGTTGGAGAGTAGGACGGTAGTCTTCAGATTTCGGCCGCAGCACTCAGGAGGAGCGCTGCAGTAGTCTTCAGCGCTAGGCAGTAGTAGTAGCGCTAGCTGTAGTCATCAGCGCTGGGCGCCATAGCCGTAGCTGTAGTCATCAGCGCTGGGCGCTCGCTAGTAGGAGGTAGAGCGTAGAGTTGGGAGAGGTACTGGCGGAGGCCAGTGGTACTTACCTGTGGCGCCATCGCTCCAGCTCCGTCTTCGAGGTACCTGCATCAAGGCGCCAACTTCACAGGTTAG
>BFEA01000092.1:2982950-3001336 GCA_003427395.1 Chara braunii
AGAGAGAGAGAGAGTTGTGACATGAGACTTGACGACATTGGATCCAGACTCGACATTGGGATTCAGACATGTTGACGAGGGACTATTTGGGACTGTGCTGAACACTTGGTGTTGACGACATTCCCATCTTCCCTTCTTCTTCGTCTAACCCCACCTCCTTCGTCTGTGTATGGTTGGGGCTGGCGCAGTCTTCTTGTGTGAAGCGCCAGACCCCTTCACACCATGATGATGATGATGTATGTTCGGGGCTGCATTGCAATATTGATTGTTCGGATCATTGGTATCTAAGTCTTCCGCTGTGCTATCTTATACTTTGTATTGAAGGGTCGGTTCTTGTTCTGGTCTGCACCTATACGGTATGCAACACGGTGTCTGGAGAGGTGGGAGTGTAAGACAGGTGGAGGCGGTGTCTGGAGAGGTGGGAGTGTAAGATCGGTTGTCCGCTGGATGTTGAAGTATGGATGGATTTCGTGCCTTTGTTGTCGTTCCTGTTATCTCCATAGCGATGAAAATGCAGCATCGAAAAAGTGGCGAGTGCAAGGAAGAAGGGAGAGCGCAAGAGAAGCTGGCTTGCCGATAACAAAGCAAGATGAGCAAACATGTTGGGAGATGCTATTGGCCCATGCAAGTGTTTGTGATTTTTTTGCTTCTATAATAGTTCTATTTTGCTATTGGACCATGCAAGTGATGAAACATGTTGGGTGGTGCTAATTTTGCTAATTTTTGCTAATCTCGCTTCTATTTCTTTTGTCTTAGACATTATGGGAATCTTGGTTGGTGTTATTGGGCCATGCAACTGTTTGTGATTTTTTTGCTTCTATAATAGTTTTTATGTCTATTTGTTCGACTCTCAAGTGATGGTCCACTGTTTGTGATTTTTTTGCTTCCATAATAGTTCTATCATCTATGTCTATTTGTTTGATAGAACTTTAGACTCTCGACGGATCAAGAAGAGAAAGGAAAATGAGATTGAAAAGAAAAACCTGCTTTCTTTTTTTTTTTTTTTTTTTTTTTTTTCCTGGGACCTTCCCTGGTCCTTGCATGTCCAGGCCGCCCGGGAAAACAGGATGACCTGGGCAGCCCGGCTGGTAGCCTAGGTTAATGTTATATTTTCTTCACATCCTTATCTGAAAAAGGGAAGGGAATTACCTAGCACTGGCTAACAGTAAAAAGAGGCGTTAAATAAATTCAGAGTAGGAGACGTTCATTTACTGCTCTCAGACTTTGGCTCTCTGAAACAGCAAAGGGACAACATGTGCAGAAAATGAAACAGACATAGATGCAAAAAGAGATCGACCGGATTCGATGGAACATCATGGAAGATGTTAGCTGAGGAAATACATCGCGCGCCATGTCAAGAACATAGATGAAGACACGTGGCTATATCCGGAGAAAGGTACCCGAACAAATGTGGAGTGTTACTTACCGGAATGTACGCATCACCCAAGGGGTCCCAGATATCAGGGTCGATACCATTGCGGATCCCGTGGAACTTCCCCAAATGTGGGACAACACTCCCATGACCTGAAATCTCTCTCGCATACGTTGGTGACACCTGAAATGACACACGCATCAGCAATAATCTTAGGAAAAATTTGCAACTAAATATAAGGCCTCATGACAACGTCCTTCGACATTCTCATGTGCAAACAGATATTTGTGAGAATGTGAGTTCTCTATTTCCCATGAAAGACATACGGCAATGTGTACGTGAGTTGTGAAAAAGACCTTAATCCGTAAGCAAAGCTTGAATTTGGCGCATATACCATAACCGAAGAATAACAAGTATATACGACGATCTAGCTATGCATTGGTGCTTTGAGTCTGCTATGTGAGAGCACAACAAGGCAGAATCTGACAAAACAGAATCTGACAAGGCAGAATCTAACCTTGACATCCATTGTACCGAAGAAAGTTCAGAAACCAGAGAAGATTAAGGGCTCATACAAATCATAATATTTATTAGTAATTCACTGACAGAAAGCAATACTTTTTTTTTTTTTTTTTTTCCCTTCGTTTCTTCCTCCTTTTCTTTCCCTTCCTTTTTCTTCTTCTTCCAAGTAGACGTTAATTGTGGCTTATAAATAGTAATATGAGGTGATAATGGTCGATTGATTTTCATTGTCAGTTCTTTTTACTCTGATTTTGACTCAAGGTGACAGGACTCGAACCTATGACCCTCTTCTGTACCCAAAAACAGATGCGCTACCAGACTGTGCTACACCTTGTTATTATGTTCAATTGGCCTTGAGATATCATCATTGAGCTGACTGGCCCCAGGTAATTCAGAATTATTTCATTCTGTTCATCGGATTGCAGCTGGATTCAAACTTGGGACTGTATTTTTTTTCTACAGTTCATCGGGTGAACTTACCCTTGGCTGCCACGAGGAGGAAGGTGGGGAGTAGTCATAGCAGCGGTGATAACAGTGGTAGCGGCTGCGGTCATAGTGGCAGTAGCAGCAGTAGTAATGGTAGCAGACGCTGTGATGACTGGCATTGTCATTCTCGTGATTGTAAACAGAAGCAGCAGCAGTGGTAGTAGTATTAGTAGAAGCGGATATTACAGTAGCGGCAGCAGTAGTAGTGGCAGCTCGCAGAACCTTCGCTGTCATCATCGCCGTGGTGGTAATAGCAGTAGCAGTAGCAGCGGCGGCAGTGCCAGCAGCCGTGATATCAGCGGTGGTGGCAGTAATGGCAGTAGCAGTAGCAGTAGCAGCGCCAGCAGCAGTGATAGCAGCGGTGGTGGCGGTGATCATGGTGGTAGAAGCAGCAGCGTCGCGACAGCAGTAGTAAAAATAGTAGAGGTGGTGAAAACTGGAATTGGCGTTGTTGCAACGTTAAAAGAAGCAGCAGTAGTAGCAGCAGTGATAGTAGTACTAGTTGACGCCGGAGTAAGGTAGCAGAGGTAAGGTAGAACTAGTAGTGGCAGCTCTCACGACAACCTTCACGGCCATCATCATGCATAAAGATAATAGCAGTAGCAGTAGCAGTAGCAGTAACAGTAGCAGTAGCAGCTGTGACAGCAGCAGGGGCAGCAGTAGCACTGCAAGATTCTAGTATGGCCAGGTGCTCCTGTAATATCACACAGCTGTTGCAGGGACTCTGGACACAGGTTTTCCGCTGCATGGGGCTGAGCGATAACCACGTCTATCTATATAAATATGCCTGTGAGAATGTGGTGAAGGACAAAAGCAAAGAGCAGTAGAAAAGCCAGTCGGTCGACAGACAAAGAATAGCTCACCGTCGTCGATTTGTGGGCATTGGCGATGGCCTTGCCAATGGCTGCACCGCCAAACTCCATGTTATGAATCGTAAAAACAATACGAGAGTTATTTAGCCCATGCTCCTTGTATTGTTCCTGGTAAAGCCAAGCAACTGGGGCTGATGACCAGTCATGGCAGTGGATGATATCCTGCCCGCCATCTCCCCACCACGCCGCCCACACACCCACAGCACACAGAACCCATCAAGCAAGTCCCCAAGGAAAATGACCGAGACACAAGACAACCACCACAGGTTGTGTCAGTTGAACTCAGTTCCCGGCAGCGTCTGGGGGAATGACAACAACGCCCCGCAAGCTCACTAAGTTCCCTTTTTTTTTGCATTTCAATTCCTCGACGCCCCAGTGCAAAATGCGGTCTCCGGGGTTCCTTGCATCTATTGCAATGCACATTACCACATTTGTTCGCTTCTCTCAATTTGGGGGCAACAGCAACACGGGGCAATAAAAGAAAGCATTAATTTAAAGGCACCCATATAGAGTTTCTTTCATTTTGTCAGAAGCAATGCACATTACCAGAAGGTTTTCCCATGCTGACCCCCATGCTGACCCCCCTTGAACAACTCACTCGATTAGGGGGCAACAGGAGGGCACTACCGTCTCCCCCCAAACATACCGATGTGCATTGTATGCATTTTTTCGAAGAAAAAAAAAAAACAATGTTTCGAATAGAATGCATATGCATCATATTCGAACACACGCACTTGAATCAAAGTCTGTATTTTGTTTTGAGAAGCTTTGCATACCTCATTCGATTGAATGTGTAATTCAGGCAGAATAATTTGACTGAACATTTTGGCATCTCGTTTGATGAAAAATGCTATCGAGTCCAAAAACTTTTGATCTTGAATTCGTGATAACAAGGCGCCACTTATATCCATTCGAATAGAATGCATACGCTTTGTATTCGAATAGAAAGAAACCTGTGCGTTGTATTTGTTTACAAAACATGTGCGTTATGTTCGGAGGAAGACGGTAGGGAATGAAACCCAGCATTGAAGTCGTTGACCCATACTGTTGCAAACTTAACTAGTTCTTTCACACAACGTTTTTCATGCTATTACGAGGACTCCGAAGACGAAGTCACAAGCTAATACCGGTGTTTCAGGTGAGCGACTGGGAGGAGAAGATAACTCACAGGATTCCGCCCTGATTGCAACAGGAATTCGAGGGCTGCGTTGCAGAAAAAGCCAAACCGCTGCGCATCATCATTCCGACCGTAGATGCACCCCGCCCAGAACATCCTGCACACTCCATGAAAAGTGATGTATAAACATTCAGATTGGACAAGTGGTGCGGAAGAGACAAGCTAGGAGCCTCATGCGTCAAAACACGCATGCGATTCCAACAGGGAAAACAATGGATTGAAGGGGTGGAAGTTCCGTGGAACATAACAAGACGGTACAAAGGGTTGTTAGTACTTATTACACATCACTGGTTGATTTGGGAGTCATCCACAACTGTACTCAGTCATTCCTTCGACAGAAGCATAATATTATTTGATTTTAATCAGAAGCATAATAAATTAACATAATGTAATAAAAATTTTCAATGTCATTGTAAATTCTACTGTTTTATTTCAAAATCTATGACTGGACTGGAGAAAATGCTCTGGAAGCGCTTCTCAAGAAACTATGGCCTTAAGTAACATAGACCAATCATAATCGTTTTCCCACAGTCCCTTTTCCCCCCTTAAGCCAAGGGGAGTTGGAGAGGAGAGGGCCCAAAGGTTATTATGCACACCACCCATGTGCTTGGGGCAAATAGATAAGTTATTGCTTTTGAAGGCACATAATGGAGAGCCATCAATCCATACCCCAACAGCGAAGTTCCACGTCCAAGAACTTCTTCACAGTTTACGATCAACAACCATGACAATTACGCCGACGGCAGTCGCAGACAGTCACAGATTCCACTGCCTCCGCCCACGCATTGCAGCTGTCCATGAGCCACAAACCACCCTCCGCACTCTCCACAGGCACCACCATGCACAATAAGGACATTTTCCTCCTCCTGGTATAACCCACTGCATGGGACTTAATACTCTGATTCAAGCTTCTCATACACATGAAGTTATGAACACATCAGATGACCCATAGGTAAGAATAAATGAAGGCATCCCTCTCACCATTGCCAATGCGGCTACACTAGAGTTAAGCAAGGTTTAAGGTGGTTACCATCTCTGGCGTCAGAGTGTCCACACCCAGCAACAAATTGAGTGTCCGCAGCCAGCTGACGCCAGGGTGAATCTGGGAGGGCTGTTGGAAAATCCATCGGCACGTGTGAGTGATAGCCAAAATTACAGTAATAGGGAGACATACTGTATATGGAGAAATGGCACGGTTGGAGGCTATCTCTGCGTGGGGAGGGTTCAAATCCCAATCTTGAGTACAACCCATGGAGACCACCCATAAGCGGGACTAAGCGCAGACTACCTACCCGACTTGGATGTCTCCTCGTCTCACATGTAAGGCCATCAAGAAATCGGTGAGCACTCAGAAGAGAGTGCGAAAGATATAACGTGGTCTTTCGAGCTACTCCACAACAGACTTGGTAGTCCTAGTCCTTTATAGTCCCCCCATCCTCAAAGATAGAGCTTGGCGATAAGTTAATTTCTTGTCTACACTTATCAGTCTTCGAGAAACCAATATTACAATGGAAGCACCTGTCTCTGATATAATAATAAAAACTCAGTAGATCTGGATTTTGTGATCACGCCGGTAAACCGCATGCCAAACTGGCCTATGTGAACTTGGATATTGCAAAGATTCTTAATAAAATTTTAACAGTCAATCAGATTCTACAACGTGTTTGTACTTATTAATTTATTATAGTTTTGTACACAATCGTACCAAGATGGGAGCGTCCCCTTTTCCCCAGAGCAGTGGCCACCGCAATGGGCTCGGACTTCCCCTGCCAGAACATGGGACAGTATCATACTCTCACCGTAAGACGTAAGACAGTCACGTTTGGAGGTAGCAGGGGTTTACCTCCAACAAAGTCTGACACAAGAACTGGGTCAGTATCGCAGGTTTTCCCATTCCCATTCCTGAGAGAAAGCCTATGCAGAGTACCAGTTGGGACTCTCAGTATCGCAGGGTTTCCATTTGGATTCCTGACAAAAACCTATACGGACTAGTACCAGGTGACTGCAAGATTTATATGAAATGGAGTCAGCAAGACACTACCTTCTTCACCCGAATAGAACACCCAGTCGTAATAGCTGTATTTGCCATTTGGTGCAATTTTCAGTTCCGGATACAGATATCAAGACCGGATGTTTTATTCGGGTTAATAGGTAGGCATAGTCAAAACGATGGTGGGCACTACTACCCAATCAGATAGCATCATAGCACATGAATGTTTTTTTTTTTCATCGACATTCATTTCACCTTCCTTCACAATAGAACCACAACAAATTTACTATTTAGTATTTAGTACTATGTTATGTTATGCGACGGTGCCTGACGAGTGAGGGAATTGCACATGCACAGGCCTACAACAGAGTGTGTCCAATCACAAGCTCAAAGCTATGGTTGACAGGTTGGCTGATACCCATTCTCTGGCTCCAGGAAATGCACCGTCAAGCCTTCGACTTCACCACACCACGTCCGGACCCTCGTTCCGCCCCAGTTGTAATCCTTCCCTTCCTGCAAAATGCGTACCTGCAATCATCCGATGAGAATGATATGAACAACAGATCGAGCAGACCCCTCGCTAGTCACAGTCTCAGATTCTCCTGCTATGCCTCGTTCCACCAGGGACGAGCTTTCTAGCAAGGGATCTCCCTCCCCTCTGTCCTCGCATGCATGCATCCAATGGGAAATAATGAAACTAGCAATTGCCCTCGCATGCATGCATCCAATGGGAAATAATGAACCTCGCATACATGATCCTGCTGATTCGTTATACATTGCAGTTTAGTCCCCTCCCGGCACCAGGTGATTTGGCATCTGGTGCAAGGAGGTGCGAGGCACTTCATCTTGCACATCTGCAAATAAAATGATTTGCATCCATCAGATATTATGCAACTGACAAGACCAGAACCTGCTATGATCAAGTTCTGTCTGCCTTGAACTAGTTTCCTAGCCAAGCTGCCAACCTAATTGATATCATGACTTAATTAGTCAACAGTAATACCCATTATCGTTAATGCATAATGACAGTTTCTTTGGGTTAACTGTGATTTCGACATTCTGCGCCATTCTCATAAGGATCTCACCGAGACGAATGCAATTTTAGAGAGAGAGAGAGAGAGAGAGAGAGAGAGAGAGAGAGAGAGAGAGAACATAATGACAGTTCCTTTGGATTGAAATCTTCAAAGAACTGTGATTTCGACATTCTGTGCCATTCTCATAAAGATCTCCCCGAGACAAACAATGTCTGTGTGTGTGTGTGTGTGTGGAGAGAGAGAGAGAGAGAGAGAGAGAGAGAGAGAGAGAGAGAGAGAGAGAGAGAGAGATTTTCATCACTTTTTATTTTTTACTGCAAACCACTAAACTACCGTCTTCACCCAAATAGAATGCCGCTGCATTGCCCAGTCATTATACCTGTATTTTGTGCAACTTTCAGTCCAGATACGGTGATAATTATTGGGCATTCTATTCAGGCGAAGACAGTATTACAAAGTTACTACAAGAACTACTTCAGAGTTACAAACTTTTGCCACTCTCTTTTTGTTTTTCCCCTTTCCCGTCTTCCAGAAGGTGACGCTCCCCACCAACGGATCGGAGCCACTCAAAAGAAAATCTTGGTCCTGCTGGTTCGCTTACCACCACGGGAAGGCAGGGCTTCACAGGGTGTTTTTCAAAGAAAGAAAAAGAAAGAAAGAAAAGCTTTCCCCTTTAATTATGCACTCTTAAAAGATGGGCACACTGCACACGTTGGAACTCTGATGTCACAGATCCAGACCCTCTATCTATCGATTCCTTCTCTTACATTCTTTCATCCAAGCCTCTCCATACTTGCATGCGCTTCCCAAAGTGTGACTGTGATTGTACAGTAGCATGGCAGGAGCTGTTAAGCCTATCATTCAAATTTGCAGCCTCATCAAGCATTGTTTATTACCTTTCACTTGTCCGCACTCAATGCTCTCCCACTACACGCTCTACAATAATTCATACACCAAATGGCCTACGTCAACAGTTGAAGTTCGGCCAACACATTAGCACATTCATCAATCAGAAGATTTCTTATGCAGCACTGCTCCCAACACCTCACCCAAACCATTCTGTTCAGAACGTCAGTATGCCGTCTCTACATCCCAATGCTGAGTATCATTGTGTTGAACAAACACATGCCATTTCAGCTCTGCTCCATGTGGTTAGCACCAAGGTTTTGATATAAATACCTGCGAGTAGTCTATGCAGTTGTACTTGGGAAGAACAACCTCGACTTTGTGACCTGCCTCCTGCACAGCCCGCGATAAGCTTGTGACAACGTCACCCAATCCTCCAACCTGGACAAGGCATAACCATCGCCATACCCATAACGATTCAGCCCCGAGAAACAATCTCTGCTGTTCAGTGAAATCACTTGGCCGCCTTGTTAATGACTGACACACAGTAATCAGCCCATGCGGCCGAACAAGAATCAGGATTGAATCAGAAAGTTGTCAATAAGTCCGAGGTACTTGGGACCCATGAAATTCGAAAAAAGAAAAGAAAAGAAAAAACCATGGCTACCGTGGACCGGGACACTGGACCGATCGGGACCCAGACAACCAGTCGGTCCAGATATGATCCGGACATCCGGATTTCCGGACCAGTCCGGACAAGTCCAAGGTACTTAAAGTCCGGATCGGTCCGGATGGTGTGGATGATCATGTCCGGATTGGTGCAGTGTTGAATGCAGATACGGATTGGTGCGGCATTGAATGACGTTTCATCGTATAACCGTGACTTACGGGGAAGTGTTCCACGAAGACATAGCTGTTGGCATATATGACAAACATGAATGGTCATTCCTTGACATTCACTCACTGTGCTGGCACAGTCACTGCAAAGCACAACCTGCTGCAAGTGAAGAAAAGTGAAGAAACCAAAAAAAGAGCACTCCACAGTAAACTCGAATAAAGGTAAATATTAAATAAAGTTCAGGACTTCAGCATGGAGCCTTTGACCACACCCTCGTTAATGTGGTTTGAAGCATTACTTAAAACTACAAAGCAGTGAGTTAAACCTCACACAATATACCTTCGCAATGGGAGCCATTTCCACAGCCACATGGACAATTGACATGGGAGGCTCCCTGACCGAGCCACCAGCAATAGGCACGTGATAATCCAGTCCGCCTCGGTTGTCATAGAAGCCACCGTCAGCATCTCCTCGCTCCGAAAACACAAGATCCATCATGTAAGCATCAACTGGCACATACACTGGGAACAGAAGAGTACGCACATGCAGCCGAACAAACATTCATCATGACATGAACACAAAATCACAGTTGTCGAATCGTCTCTGTAGTTGGCTCCTACTTATACCACTACCTTTTACAAAAGGCGATCAGAAGCTTTCGTGTTCAATTTTTCTGAGAAGGGTCCAGAAACTGCCATTGGTTTACCTTTCCGGCACCATGCTGCATGGGAACCTACTTAATCCTTTTCAGCTTCAATACGCAGTATTACACACCCCCCTTGAGCTGCACTCGAAGCCTTCGGAACCGTGCCAAGGCTATTGGGGCTATGTGCGTTGCATATGCTACGGTGGGAGAATAAACTGCCTTCTCTGGGGAGGAGGCAGGGCGAAGAGCACCATGCATTAAGGGCACTGGAAGAAAAGGTTCTAGATTGCAGCAGAAGCCAGAATTCAGTTGCAGACAATCAAAAGCTGTGGCCTCTTAGGAGACGCAATTCACCCCTCTCATCATAGGTCTCCTTGGGAGGGAGGCCTGCACAAAGTGGGGTGAAGGGGGTTACCATTAATTCATAAACTCACTGGGAAGGAGATGTTTCAGAAAGGGGAGGAGTGTGACCAGAAGCGGGGTTGACTCTCTCGAGACAGCAGATATTCACAAGAAATGTTTACTGTAGTAACCATACTTTTGCTAGGTTTGTTAGTTCCAAGAAAGGTAAATCGCTTTTGATTTCCAGTGTTCAGTTTCTGTGCTTAGGTTTGTCAGTTCCAGGGAGTCATCCGACCAATACCTCTGCGAGACAGCAGAAATTCACAAGAAATGTCTACCGTAGTAACCGTACTATTATGTTCTCTGCCTGTAGGTGGTATTATTGGACTTGCATATTTTTGCTGGAAATTTTCTTAATCGTTTCATTGCCTGTGAATGGCACCTGTTAAACGACCCCCTCATCCAGACCTCCGTGCGTCCATGCAAGAAAGGTAATCTTACATACCTTTGCTGGAAATTTTCTTAGTCGTTTCATTGCCTGTGAACGGCATGTAAGACGGCTTGGCTCTGTCGACCTTCTCATTATCATTATCGAGGGAGGCCGATCCCATGGAAAAGTGATCACAGGAGGGAGAGGCAGTAATGAAAGCAGTAATAATGGGGGAACAACTTGGCGATTAAAGATGTGAGACATATTCAGGGGTCTCCACATGTAGGTAGTCAACTGAAGGAGGGGCTGGCAAGCAGGAAGCAGTCTCTCACCTGTAGCTTCCATGTGAGGACCGTTCCCGGATGGATTCATTTTCAGGGGCATGAAGCATCCAGAGCGATGCGTCCACCTGTTAAACGACCCCCTCATCCAGACCTCCGTGCGTCCATGCAGCACTGTGTTCTGCGGGTTGTAGTATACTGTTACATGTTGCCCAGCCCTGACCTCCTCTGGTTTCGTATAAATGATATGTGCTTGTGACTGCAAGAAAGCTTGCTTCGTTTTCTGCTTAAGCTCTGCCTTCAGGCGTACTCGCCGGTCGATCTGCAAGCACAGCCAAACACAGCCACATCAGATCACTTTCACTACGAGAAAAAACACCTGATCTTCACTTCTTTCTTCATGATGGCTTCCGCGTCACTGCGAAGTTGCAAACCTGCTAAGCTTCTGAGCTTCGGAACCCCGAAATGATCGATCATTTACAAAGGGCAACAGAGTGCGTCGTCCTTTTCCCCAATCATTCTTTCCCATACTTGGTGAGAAGACCCATAACCAACCCATTTTCGACTACTCGTACTCTGCAATTAATATCGAAAATTTAAGTTCCCTGTAGCTCTCATGGTTAATCACCGGCTCACAAAGAATGGGACACAAAACCCAACGGCCCAGGTTTACACACAAACGTGCAAGTCCTGGCAGCGAGACGACAATACGTTATCTAACCAAATGGAACAAAGTGAAATGGTGTAGAGACGAAGCACTCCCCCTCTCCTCCCCGGTCGCATCAAACGCCTCCCTGCGTACACACCCTAATGTCACTTTCATCTCCTGCCACACTCTGGTACAACAAGTGAATGTGGCTTCTTGAACCATTTGGAAAAGCAGATGAACTACTAAACACTAGGAAAGAAAGTCAACGAAGAGGTAGCCTGAGTTAAGGATCTTCTGGACACAGATCCAGTGCAACGGAATATGGGCAAGCCATCCATTGCGAACTGACTGGCAGCACGGTCATTTTTGCAGTCCTTCAAAGCAAACGTAAAAGCTGTGGTTTTAACACCTGCGCGTGGAGGCGCTGCACTGCATGCCAAGCGTTTCCGATATGCCAGTGGCACACTTTTTTTCCTTTTACGCTGGCGCCACCAGCCATTGTGGTCCGGGAAATTTTCGGAGTAGGCGACAAACAAATTTCTGCAAGGCTGGGGCCGTGTAGTGGTGATTTGAACCACCACTTCAGGCCCCAGGCAAAATTGTAAGGGCGGACAGTTATATGAGCTGATGCAACTTTTCGGTTCACGGCTTGCAGACCAAAATCGTCGAAACATTATGCACTGGTTCGTTCTCATTTTCTTTCAGCGTGCAGCACGAGCAGCCTCATAACAAAGGCCCTCAGACGTGGTCGTCATTTGAAGTGGCTCTGATCTCCAGTAGCTCATTCATCCAATAGTTCCCGACTGTCCGTTTAAGACCCGACTGATCCCTTTCTTAAACCGCCAGTACCCGGCGGACCCAGCCTTGCTGAAAATGCAACTCGTTGCCTACAAAATTTTCGGAGGCTTGGCCTACCAGACGACAACAGCAAGGCGCCAGCCAAAAAAAAAAAAAAAAACGTCGGCGATTCGGCAAACTTTGGCATGCAGTACGACGCCTCCACCCCCGGGTGTACTGGTGGTTTAGGCATTCCCGGAGGCATCAAGCCATACAAGCAACAGCATCTTCTCCAGCCGCTTATTCCCCTCTATTGGGTGGGAGAAAAAGAAACAGCAGCTTTCTTCTGCTTCATAGAGGATCCTGTGTCCACCAGCACAGAGTGTCCTGCTCTTTTCTAGTCCCCATCAGAAAAGAAAGACAATTTCATAAAGTGCGCACCATGTATGGGATAAAAAGTTTGAAACACTTCATATTTGTTCATAATCTGCACCACTTCTTTTACAGAAAAGTTGAGAAAACAGATGAGTGAGCATATGCCATTACAGTACGATCAAGCAAAGTTGCATAGTTTGTTTTCACATTCTACCCACCGAACATCAACGACTCTCCCTTCTGCACCTGGAGCTACTTATATGAGATCTGAGTAATGCAGAAGAGAATTGATCCAATTCACACAGGCCAGCCGATGGGACGCGGAGCTTTCTTGTTTTGCTTTCAAGGGATTAGTCCCTAGCATGACGTGCCATTTAAACTCGATTTGGATTCAGCATCAGGACCTATCATTAGCAGATATACATATGCACTTCTTAAACCGCCAGTACTTGGGCAGAGCTACGACCGTGGGAAAAAAAATAGAGTAAAAATGTTTCTAGTCAGATGGATGAATTTGGGCGCTCCTGTACTGGCCCGTACTTTCCCTAAAATTGTGGCGTGTATACGGGCACGAGTTTAGGAAGTACTGGTGGTTAAAAAAAGGAGAAGAACGAAATGAATCGAGCGATGCAAGCTCAGCCCTACCAGACGCTGAGCAGCTTCCTCTCGCTCTTGTCGCTCCTTCTGAAGCCGCTGGAAAATGTTTCCCTCAATGGTATTCCAGAATTCGTCCACTTTCCCATCGTTTACAATCGCATGATAATCTCGCTGATGATTGTTGTCATAAATAGTGCCTTTGCCAGCAGGTCCATTTGAAAACACCCAATCAAGGAGGAATGCATCCCTTGGAACATCAACTGCAAGTAACGACAATACAACGAAGCAGGTTATCTCTACTGTGAAACTGGCTACCAAGACATTATTATTCACTTATATTAACATCATATGATTATATACTATCATTATAGACTATCAATTGCGAACTCATAAGTAATAATACTAACTACCCATATCAGGAGTCAGTCCCATCTCCTGTTCAGAGCAGTTCAGAAAGAGCGAAATGGTTGTTACACGAGCACCGCACCTTCAGTCTTCAGAGAGTTTCATGCTCGATACCTCCGAGGAGTACAATATGGAAAACCTTATAAAAAGCATTGTCTCAATGACACCTCAGCTAAGTAAGACATGTTTGGTCCACACGTCCATGTGTGGACCGTGAATTCTGCATCGATGCAGACAAAAGTTTGAAAAGCGAGGTCGTCTCATCCTCTCCCTTCCTTTGACCATCTTTTCCCCTCCAAATACCACCCCCTTCCCTCCTCGTCCCATCCCATCCTCCCATGGGCCATGGCTCATATCCCTCCACCCCCACCCTGAACCCCCCTCTCCCTTAGCGCTCTCGACACCACACCACCCCTGGCTCATCTCCCTCCACCCCCACCCTAAAATCCCCTCTCCCTCACCGCTCTTGACCCCACACCACCCCTGATTTTTGTCATCTGCTTTCGTGTGTCTGTCTCCGACACACATCGGCAGGCAGATTACACGAACAGCCTGGCCACTGATATGTTTACGAGTTACTGCTGTCCTACTTTTATTTGCGGTTATGAATTTCAATGCTAAACATACACAAGCCAGAGACATTGACGAAAACGAAGCGGATTACCATCCAATTATGGTATGCCAACTTCTTTTGAGTCATTTGCCCTTAGGTGGCAGCCTTTATTCAACCCACCTCAACAGCTACAGATAATACAACTGTTACACAACATTTTACTTACAAAACAAGAGGTCGGCAGTTGTCAAATCGTTTTGCTACAAAAAAAAACGTAGACTTCAAATGGCGTGAATGAAATCCTTGACTTGAGATAGGAACTCTAGAAGGTCAGGCCAAGTGGCGTCCAAAACAATTCACTCCATTATGCCAGTCTCACCTTCAGCATACCACCAATCGCCATCGTCCTTTTCGGCAGAGTATAACTTCTGAACAATGGACACTCCTGTGCTCCAACCATTATAACCAGCATGGATCCAAATGTCCTCGCTTTGAGCAAGAGAGCGGAACTCTCGGTTATAGAACAACTTGGCTTTCTTCCCAGCACTAATCTCCGCGGGGTTAGAAAACCAGACCGTTTCCATAGCGCGTACTGCTTCCGTGCGTCTCATCTCTGCCTTCGCCTTCAGTCCATCGACCTCCCTCCTTGCCTGGATCTTGTCGGCTTCGATTCCGGCTATCCTTTGTGAGACCCTCCTCTCCTCCTCTGCTTTTCGCTCCGCCTCTTCCTTGTCCTTGGCCAAACGCTCAAGCTCTTTCACCCTTTCCATTGCCAGGAAGTCGAGGAACTTCCTCTCGTCCCACTCCCCTGCGACCTTGAGATGAAAGTCTTGACCGCCATTGTTCTCGTAGATCGACTCCCCGTTGAAAAATACGAAGTCAAACTTGTAGGCCTCCTCTGGAACTTCAACTGCGAAAGCAACAGCACTTCCAAATGTCAGAAAAGTTACCAGGAATCAGCCAAAAGGTCACAAAAACCGTGATACTGCCCCAAAACAGTTACACTAGTACGTTTGCCGCGTGGGAAAATAGTGGGCCTGGGGTGGGCCTCCGACCTTTTCGGAGGCCAAAACGAAACAGCGCCCGCCGATCAGATTTATCAATGGCAGCCATCGTCGGGCCCAGCCTCCAAATTTTTAGGAGTTTGGGAAACCTGCCACTTTTTGTCTCTTGTGTCTACTCTGAAGAATGTCCATTGTCACAAGAGACAAAAAGCCAGTGATTCAGTTTGCGGAAACACTGGTGTGGCTGTTGACCACATGAGGACAGAAACACTCGAATAAGAAACGGAATCAGTCATTCAATCAGGACCTCGATCAGGTGGCTCCACTGGAATTTCGAGAGTTGATGATGAGGGTTGTTGCAAGTTGTGGTCCGCATTACGGTCCAGATTATGGTCCAGGTATTCAGGTTATGGGCAAGGTTAGGCCTAGGTTGGGGCTAAGGTTATGTTGGGCCTAGGTTGGGCCTCAGGTTACGGGCAAGGTTCGGCCTAGGTTGGGCCTCAGGTTGGGGAACTGGATGGAGCTCATGTTCGGGTTCAGGGTGCAGCTCAGTTGTCAGTAAGACAATTTGCTGTTTGGTTCATATTCTGGTTCGTTGAATAGCCGGGAGGCAGTTTGTTGGGATGAACGCTGTGTCCGGTTTCCACCATTCCCCTGGTAGAAATCTGAGGTCCCTACCCTCAGATTACCTTCGTATAGTAAAGCCTTGGGCACTGGGCCCGTTCTTTTAAAAAACAAATGGAAAAAAAAAAGTTGAAAAAACACTTGTTTTTGACGTTTTGTAAGTTTTTGCACTTCTATCAGTACCTTGTTTTTTTTTTTTTTTTTTTTTTTTTTTTTTTTTTATTATGCTTATTATTAGCTTATATATTATTAATTGCAAAAACAGGGGGGGAATCCCTCCACATACTGGGACCATTACCCAGCTTTGGCTTGGCTGGAAACCGGGTCCAGCATCCCCTTGAGCATATTTCTAAAAAAAGGAAAACTTGACCAAGGGAGAATCAATTTCTACCTAAAAGAAGGGAAAGCCTAAGACGGCTGAAGAAAACGAGCAGTCCTCAGGAGTGTAATGCTGGTTAACAAGATATACCTCACTTCCGTAGTTTCCCCCTTAAACCCTAAACCCTGCCCACCTTTTTTATTCTTTTTCGTAATTTTTGTGGCAAGCACACATATCTGCGGCCCTGCCCACCTTTTTTATTTCTTTTCGTAATTTCTGCAGCAAGCACACATATCTGCGGCACTGGTGCAGTCGGGAAAGTGCACGCACCGTGTGAAGTTTACAATCTTTTAATGCACGGGGTGCACCACCAAGCATGATACAGTTAAATCTATGGCCGCAAGAACAGCCACATCTTCAGGCCCGATTATGGCTGCCATCATAGACACAATTATGGCCGGGACTTATAGCCAACTGTGGTCACGTTTGCATTTATCTGCGACTGAAGTTATCTCATTACTGCCGAGGGACAGTGGTGGTACGGCGGAACCTCTAATTATTTGGCTATGAACTTGTGAAGTTAGTATGAACTCATGGAAAGGAAATATTAATAACTGTCCTTCTGGTCACAGTTCACAGCGGCCACTGAGCAAAGCCTGATCTGATTTGGCACGATTTACATGCCAGGCAAATTGGATTGCAATTTCTTATACTGATAAGAGGCTAACAATTCCGGTTCTCGTTCATAACTATCATCTCAGTTTATCTAAGAAATTAGCAAAAAAATAAAAAATATGATTCACAACATGAGAGGAGTTCAGAGAGCCAATCTCTGCATACCTCTCCTCACCTTTCACACTCCACCAATCTCCATATTTGCTCTTCTTGACCACCTGGTTCGCCGGTCGCCATTGCCAGTCATTGAAGGCTCCTTTCAAGAAAACACTGGGCTCATTCTGGAGAGACGTCAAGGGCCGATTCAGAAACAACTCGGCCGTTGATCCAGCTTCAATCACCTCTGGGTAAGAGAACAATTTATCTTCTGCATGAACCTCCAGCAGACGAGCAATCGCTGCTTGTCTCTTTGCGACCGCCGCTGCCTGCGCCTTCAGCTTCCTTTCCCTCTCTCTTTCTTCCGCCAGCCTCTTCTGTTCTGCCAGGATTCTCTCTCTTTCCATTTTTTCCGCATGCATCGTTCTCTCCTTCTCTTTCTGATCCAACTTCAGCTTTCTCTCCCGTTCCTTCGTTTGCAGCAGAAGCTTTCTCTCCGTTTCTCGCTCTTCCAGCTGCTGCCGCTCTTTCTCCCTTGCCTCCGCCGCCAGCCTCTGCTCTATGGTCCGCTTCTGTTTCTCCTTCTCCTTGTGGAGCTCCAGCTCCCCCGCCTTGACCGCCACCTCAGAGTCCACAACCCCTCTCCGTCGCTCGTTAGGCGGCATCTCAATGACATTCGTCTTGATCTCCATCGAGTCCGCCGTCCCGACATGGCTCTCCGTAATGTCTGTTGATGTCAAATCTGTCGTGGCATCTTTGGCTGACCCTCCGCGCTCCGCAATCCGTTTCCCAACCGCCCCCTTGACGTCTCTCGGTCCATCTGACCCCGATTTCCTAGCCCTTGTTAAATTACAGTTTCCAATCAAACTGCACCTGTAGCTTTTACTGTGCCAGAATACCACAGTTGCCTCTCTTAACCATCTCCCTGTGAGAAAACAACAGCGACAAAAAAATCGAAAACGATCAAATGGCATTCAAAATTCAAATGAGAATAGTACAATGTGCAAAGCTTGCTTCACATGTCTCGGAGGACGTATTGTACATCCCAGCTGACGAAAAACGATTGCTCATCGCCCCGACGCATCCTCCTGCCTTTTACCATCAGATACCCTTTGATTGCTAAGCAAGAAAAACTATTGCCCTTTGATTGCTAAGCAAGAAAAACTACTGCTTCAGAGTGAGGGTCACCAACCAAAAGAACACAGTTTGAGCAGAGATAGGCTGAACGGCGATGGTCGTACAGGGGGCGGTTCTTTGCAAAAGATCCATTCTGTGTGATAGTAAGGCCTAACACATCTTTTGATTCTTTTGACAATCAATGTGAGCACCCATGATCCCCAGAATCATTGCCAACAATGCCACTGTAGATGAGACCTCAAATTCACTGATAACTAACTAAGTCCTGTCTCACAGTTGAGGGGAAGGAAGCCAGCGAGTCGTGTTGTTGATGCGTTAGGAGTACCTATTGATGGAAAA
>BFEA01000092.1:3001846-3011858 GCA_003427395.1 Chara braunii
CCCCCCCCCCCCCCCCCCCTTCAGCATTGTATCTCGTAGGACTTGTGTTTGCCCAATCCTCAAACACTTCCAATGGTTAGCAAGGGGTAAGATCCCAATGGCAGTGGCTGGTTGACATCAGGGACCACAGAGATTGTAATCTGCTGGCAATTGCCAGTGGCCACATGACCATGCCACCCACACAGATATCTTCAGTCTTTCCAGAAACCAAAAAGAAAAAAAGAAAAAGAACAAAAAAAAGGCAACCCACTTGTGGGTGGATTGGACATAACTGGATATTGAAGAAACTAGTGACGGATCGAAAACAAGATTTTGAAAAACAGATGGTCGGAGGGACAAGGTGTCACGGACCCCACAGAGACTGGAGCTCTCGACAGCTACCGAGGCAGGAAACAAAGGTTGGAAAACATAAAAAGTATTAAGCACACATGGGAGGCGGAGATGAAAAATTCAGCTCACCTGAACCAAACGAACCTAAGCTTGAAAGGTTATCAATACTGTACAGCATAAAATTGCAGAGTCCATAAGACCTGTCAATCCCGCTCCGGTTACTTCCCTGCATTGACAACAAATGCATAGTGCCGCAACCCCACGAAACTAAGGTTCTGCCACGACTGTGCACACATGTTTACGCATTCAACTTAGTACAAGTTACATCGCATTTCTGAACCTCCTGTGAACTGCAATCAGACTTGTTATCACCTCACGTTCAACATGCATACATGCACTGCCAGCTGGCGATGGCAACAAAAACTTCCACAGACACAGAGTCAGCAACAGACTTGAGATGGCGCAGTCAGTGCGCCCACACAAAAACTCAGAGATATTCAGCCAGGAACTCAGCTCAAAACAACTTGTCACATCTCATGGCTATGGCATCTGAGCGCCAGTCTGGAATTCCCACCCGAACACTGTATTCGGCGTCAGACACTCCCATGCACGTTGGATCTTACCCTGAATGTCTGCACTCACACGCACACACTATCTTCTAACAGCTACACACAGGCAGCTATGGCCGCTGTCGTCTTCCTCCTCCTAGTAGCTATGGCCGCTCGCCCTCTTCTACCTTCGGGCTAATTGCTGACCACCGGCGAACTCCACACACAAGTCACTGACGTGGACCCCAGTTCTTTTCCACTAACCTTGCTCTGACGTGGACCCCATTTCTTTTCCACTAACCTTGCTCTGACATGGACCCTATTTCTTTTCCATTCTCGGACTCGCCGAGGCAAGCAAAAAAAAAAACAGACGGCCTGCGACATCCTGGAAATCTAGTCACCCTTCCCGTTTCCTCGCCATTTCTCCATTTCTCTGCATACAACTGATGTCAAAAAAAGTGTGACGGTCAGAATTTGAGGATTGGATAGGGGCAGCGTGGGCCAGGTCAGAAAATTCTACTGAATTTCCCAGGGTTGGACGGAACCATGATGCAGATTAGGGGAACCCCTAATTACAAAACGTTCAGTACGAGAACTTTGCTAGTGGTGTGGAACAAGACCCTTACTGCCGGCCTCAACCGCATAAAAATAGATAATAACAGACCTCAACCGCATAAAAATAGATAATAACTTGTATGAATATAATTGTCGCACGTGATGATGAAACGAGCAACAGTACTCATGAACTTGTCCTGACCACCATTTCAGGAGTTGTTCCCTCTTTGGGGAGAGAGATGGACAATCCACAGCAAATGAAATAACAAAATATTACTGATTCAGTGGGCCCCACTGACCTCCCCCAGTCCCTTATCTGAACACCTCCTAGCCCCATACACCCCATTTGTCACCCCACAAACACATTTTTGCTGCCCCTGCCACCCCACTTAAATTAACAATACCTCAGCATTCGCATGAGGAGAAGAGGACCCACTACGAATGGGCAACTCCAGCAGTATCACAGAGCCTCCGGCAGCCATTTGCAGCAGTATCACAGAGCCTCCGACAGCCATTTACGAGCCTTTGGCAGCCATTTACAATGAAACACATACGAGTGCCTCGCCTTGCCCTTCGACCACTGGATCTCCACAGTGTCACCCCGATCCACTCAATATCTGCGCCTGTTTCTTAACTCATCCTTCCCCCCCAAAAGCCTTGCATTCAAAATGACTTGAGGTCTACACTCCAGGCGAGGTACAACCACGGTAAGCGCCATGAGCAGTACTACTAGAACGCTTGTGCAATTTGCCACAAAGTGCAGTACTACTAGAACACTTGTGCAATTTGCCACCAAGTGTCCGAAGTGGCAGCTAACCAACAAGCACACGCTTACCCACCATAAGCAAGGAACTGTCTCGACTACCCACTGATGTGGCCACTTCACATGTGTACATTCAGTTTTAATTGAACAGTATTAAACCCCGTTACATTCTTT
Source organism: Chara braunii (assembly GCA_003427395.1). NCBI lineage: Eukaryota > Viridiplantae > Streptophyta > Charophyceae > Charales > Characeae > Chara > Chara braunii. The sequence continues at coordinate 3,004,217 of BFEA01000092.1, forward strand.
TTTGTTTTTTAACCCCGTTACATTTCACGAGGTGGTTACACTGGACCAAGTTAGTGACACCGGGAATCCGAAATACATGACCGATTACCAATCTCGTTGCTCTGACACGTACAGCCCCAACTCTCCTGTTGAGATAATACCGAGATGGCCCCGTCTTTGTACTCGAATCATTTCATCAACTTCAGGACTCCATACAAGGAATCAGGTTCAACCCCATGATCAATGCTCTACTAAGGCCCTTCTCCTTTTCGGCCATTCCCGCACAATCTTAGGATACCTGTTGTGCTAACATCTACTTCACTATCTTTTCATTTTGCAGTTAATATATGATAGGAGCATGTCGTGCGCTAGGATATATGCCAGACTGTCTTCAACACCGGACATGCATCATCTTTCCTCCCTCTTGCTATCTACAACTCACCAGGACTCTCCCCTTTTCACATCCAAGTCAGATATTTCTGTTTTAGCATTTGGAGTCCATAACCACAAGATGTCGAATTCGATGCGTGGAACAGATTAGACCCCTAGGACTGACGCTGGCCACTACACCCCTAAAATCTTTCTCACTTTCAGCCATCTACATGCAATCTGACAAACTATATCCCCCCGAAATATAGAACACATTCGTTTTGTGTGTTGCCCTCCTTGCACTTATCCAGCAATCACCAAGAATACTCGTCTATAAAATTCCCATACGCTAATGGTCATGGAGAACAACATAAAAGGCATCAATGAGATCTGACCAGCCCAAAATAGAGAGCAGGATTGTGATACCCACCATGAGTGCATTTGCGCATAGCAGAAATGGTAATGCGTCGGGTCATTAGCCAAGCGGGTTGCTGAAAAGTACTTAAAGAAAAGTATATAGAAAGCTAGGCTACCAGCCGGGCCGCCCAGGTCACCCTGTTTTCCCTGGCAGCCCGGCCTTACACCAGCAAAGGTCCCAGCACAAAAAAAAATAAAAATATATATATATATAGTTATTTTTTTGGCCCGGCCAGGCAAGTGGTCCCGTGCCACTCTGGTAGGCTAAGAGCTCAGTATCTTTGATTACAGAACAGATGGAAGTATGTTCTTTCTCCAAATCAAGTCGTGATAAAGCCTTGCTTCACATTCTTCTCTGAGCTCATAGGTCTCCTCATGCCCTCTGCTGAAGCGAACATAAATCTTGTTTCCGGCTCAGGGCCTCGCCACACCACTGTCAAAAGGCCAAAAAATTCGACGGCTGTCAGAAGAAATTCGACAGCCTCCATTCAACAGTTTGCCCCCCCTTCGCCACACAGCACTGTAGAGTGCACGCACTTGTGAAAGCAAGATGGAAAATGACAACGCGCCTGAGGGTAGGACAAGCATCAGTCCATCCCGACCTTACCCCCTCTCACCAAATTTTGAAGCGAAGTCGACGGCGCAGCCGAGTGTCGAAAGCATCGGAGTAGCAGGCTGGGGATTCAACAACTTTCGACAGGAGGTGTCCAGAAGCATTCTCTGACAACTTGCGCGACACTCGGAGTAGCAGGCTGGGGATTCAACAACTTTCGACAGGAGGTGTCCAGAAGCATTCTCTGACAACTTGCAAATTTTCTTCTCGTCTCCGACTTCGACAGCCTGTGTGGCGAAGAGGAACTGTCGAAAGTCGCATTTTCGACAGTGGTGCGGTGAGGCCCTTACATCCATTGCAGTGCAGTTTTCAGGTCTACCCTCCCCCTCCCTCCCTCCCTTCAAACCTCAAGTACACTGCCCATGGAAACTTGACAATCGAAAATGAGTCATTCCAAAAAACTCAGCCATGCTACTGGGCCAAAATGGCTAAAGAAAAGGAAAAAACACAGGGGGGTTTCAGCAAAGCTTGGCATGCAGGGGCAGGGGGAATCAGTCTCACCCAAAAGAGGCTCCCGGACCAATGTACTGGTGGTTTAAAGTCTACTCTCCAGGACACAGGAATATCGCAGTTTCTCCCCGGGGTTTGAATGTTGGCCAACCAGCCTCGTGCACAGTCCAAGGAAAGCAATAACCAGGGACAAAGGGGGCGGGGGGGGAGGAAAGGGGTCATATATCAAACAGAGAAACAGAGGACTGGGTTCGAGATCATCCACTAGAATGTGTGAACAAGGAGCGGAGATGGAAGGGGGGGGTGGGGCGGAGCAGAACATCGAGCCCGGCACTGGTCTCGAGATTGTTACAGTAGAAAGTGTTTGATCGCCTTGCAGCAGAATGGAATTGCTCACAGCAGCTCCCCGAACCCTACGCTAGAAAACCCCTCCACCAAGTAAAGAGTGCTCAACACACATTCTGCCCGACTGAAGAGTTCTCCTACAGGCTAAAACCCATTCACTGAAAGTTTGGGTTGAACTCAATTGAGCATTTGATTTGAGACCCTTGATGGGTTGAACTCGATTGAGCATTTGATTTGAGACACTTGATATAGTTTTATATGAAACGCTTGGCAATGATTGCGCGTTCGGTTTGAAGCCCTGGATTGAGTGTTTCTCCGTTGGCATCACCAGTACCTCGCCTGGCCGTTTTCTCATTTCCTGATGCATGCAGCCCACAGATAGGCCACGGGACTGCTGGGAAAAGGTTTTGGACAGGATTGTTTCGAACTGCTCGCTGAGTCGCTGCCTATGTACCCAACAGAGGAAGGTTGCGTGCAGGCCATCAGATGACATATCATTGAGCATTCTTTCAGCCACGCATGTTACAACACCCTATCCTCTCCCTTGAAGTTTCTTTGTTGTCTACTTTTCTTTTCTTTCATTCTCTTCGTTTTCTTCAAACCTTTTCCAGAAAAGGCCCATCCAAATTGGAATACTGACAGCTCCTCTGGCTGCCCATTTTCACCTTCAAGTTGAGGTAGGGCCTCGTCACACGGCTCACAAAAACGAAGTTTCGGGCAGAAAGGATCTTGCTCCACTACGAGTCTAGAGTCTAGACTTGTAAACATTCAAGAGTCCATCCAAGCCTCCTGAAAACAAGACACTCCTGAAATAGTCAAGAGTGGATGTCGCTCCACTAAGTTAAACTCTTGAAAGTCGATATTGAAATGACCTTTCGCAAGCTATCAGACCGAGCTCCAGAAGGCTGAAGCGCACTGTAGATCGGTCTAGAGTGCCTGCCAGCAACCAGTGGATTTTCAAGGGCGGTCACGAGGACCCTTGGTGGCGCCTCGTCTTTCAAGAGTGAACATGGAATCCCACCATAACCGATAGTTCAGTCATCCAAGTGATGCCAGCTAGTGCCTGCCAGGTTCAAGAGTGCTGCCTTCTAGAGTAAAAGGAGCAACTGTCACAGCTTTTTTCATTCAATTCAGGACTCTGACAGCTCTAGAAGCACTCTAGAATTTTTCGTGCGCCTAGAGTAGTGAAGCATGACCCAAAATCTTCACTTTTGCTCAGAGCTTATTCATCTTTTGACGTCTTGACTGTCAAAGCATCTCCTGCCATGACAGCATTCATCTATTGAACATACTCATCTTGGCAAAAACTTCAGCATTCATCCTTGAAATACTCTTCTAGGAACTTCAGCAGTTCCCACCAAGAGAGAGCAGTTCCCGCCAAGAGATCCTGAGGTTTGTCTTGCTCATACTTTTTTCTTTTTTTTTCTTCTCAAAGGTTTGTCTTTTCTCCTCGTGCCCCCAGTACTGGGCCAGTAGTGAAAGGTTGTTTCATTCCACATCGCCGTGCAGCAAACTGCCAACACATGAGTGCATGGCCTCCCAGAGTATTCATTTTCATTTTCGTGTGCTGCGGCACACGACCCTCACAAGAAACAAAATGACCTTTCACTTGTGGGGACTTTGCCCAGCTATGCCTTGTAGATGTTTTAATATAACCACCACTTAAGGAGAATCCGCTGTCGGACCCTCTAATTTTCGAGAGTCCTGCCTGACTCCACTTACTCTCGAAAGGAACTCTCCAAACCCTTCCAGTGCTCTCAAAAACTACTCGACACTGCTCTCGTTAGAGTCCCCAGCCTGCAAACTCTCAGATTTCGAGGCAGGCCCGCCATGCTCTTCAGATCGGATTCCTCCTTTTTGGAGAGTCCTCTCCCAAAGGACTCTTTCAAGAGTAGTTCAGAGGAGGAAGGCCCCATAAAACCCTTCCAGTGCTTTTCAAAATACTCTCCAACACTGCTCTTGTTAGAGTCCCCAGCCTGCAAACTCTCAAATTTTGAGGCATGCCCGCCATGCCCTTCATATTGGATTCGTCCTTGTTGGAGAGTCCACCTCACCTCAAGGGTGGCCAAATGTGCGAAATGTCATTGTGTATTGCTGCCGAAGGACTCTTTCAAGAGGGGTTCAGTGGAGGAAGACGGTCACCCCATAAAATGCCTTTTCTGAAGTCTTACGCTGTCAATCATTATTGAGTGAAATGGGGGGCACACCATCCACTGGCAAAGAAACAGCTTGCACTCATCTCACAGTTCAGGCCACGGGGTTTCACTGCACGGTCATAAGAGTGACAAAAAGCTACACCATGTCCATGATATGTCTGCTTTCCCTATACTAGCACTAAGTATGTGCCAATTGCACAAACGACAAAAACTATGCCGATGCATACTGCCATGTTTCGGCCGAAGATTCGTTCTCATTCTGCGCGGTTGCTGAGTGGTGCAGCGAGCCCCTCAGTCTTGGTACGCCCACATCTCAAGTCAATGCCCTCTTCGATAAACAAAACTCCCGAATTGGACCTGACTATCAGGCAGCAGCCAATCGAACAAGGGCATACTCCTACTAGATCCTGGTGAATTTTCACAAAAATTACAAGCGATTTATTTTTTATGGTAATCTCCTACTAGATCTTTGCAACTGAATCCGGTGTCTACCGTAGTACGCTCAGATGCAATCAGCAGGAAAGTCCTAAGGCGATTAATCCCTAACAGACCTCTTGGTTGACCTGCTCAAGCTGACAGAGGCAAATGCCATCTGGATCAGGCCTGTGTGCATGAAGGTAGGGGAACAACTTCCCCAGACAGCTAGCCAGATGTGAAAAACACTAATATTAAAATTGTATCTTCAACTATGTACTGGAGCAGTACAGTGAGTACGCTCGCTAAGTCTGAGGGAGGCAGGTGGCTCGCTACATTTGAGGCGGCAGATAGACAGCGTACCATCCAACAGTCAATGTCAGCAAAGATGGCAGACACTCTTTCGACGTGGGCCTATGGTTGTCCCGAGCTTCGACAGCCCATAGGGATGATGCTGGGTTGAGCACACCGAAGTGTTTTTTTAACAGAGAGAACTCGATGTTGCTCATTTGGAAAGGACGCCGAAGTTCAGTCCGGGTGGGAGAAGTCACATTCCTTGGCTGCCAGGAATCACAGAGTCTTGAAGTTCACCCCTCCTCTACTGATGACCGGCTGTCGTGAACTCGCCGGGTGGGGCGTGCAGCCCCCCGTGTGCTTTGGTCCATCTACGGATTCTACTCAAGGCTGGCCCTCATTCAACATCGGATGCTTTTCATGCCACACACTCCGTAGCAAGGAGGCCAATTCTGGTCGCCGCATCGGGGCACTTGATACTAGTTGATAGCAAACGCAGCCTCCCCGGCCCCTACCTTCATTCTGTGAATAAAAAAATAAAAATAAAAAAAGATGTAGAACCACGACGGCCCTCAAAGATGATGATGCTTCCCATCAATGGAACGGGGGCAAGGTCCCACTTGCACGGATTAGGAGATTTCGGCCGTTGATCTCGGCTATCTACAGTCTCTATCTCTTGATTCGTGCAAGTGGGACCTAGCCCCGGGGCCAGCATGTTTTCTTGCCCACCAAAAAACACGAACAGCAAAGAAAGAAAGAAAGAAAAAGAAAAAAAAGGACATCCGTACCTATCATAACTGTCATCACTTTTATGCAAGCTTGGCCACGATATGCTGGTTCCCTTCTCCAAGTCGGCCGCTCCGACCATCTGTGTCAAATCCGCCAACCGCCTTCCCCGAACACGACGCACTCTCATTTTGGCTGTATTTGGCCGGAAATATAGCTTGTATACATTCATTTTTAGGGTGCGTTATGTTTGGGGGAAGACGGTAGGCAGCCTAGCTCAACGGTATTCATCGCCGCGTCCAGTGGCGGTTTCTTATGTCAAGAACAGGCAGCACTGAACCAGGAGGCGAACCCAAGGCCACATTCACGCTAGGACGTATTCACTGAACCCGTCCGTGACTGTGGCCCGATACATCGAGGGAAATCCGCTTGCCAGTCTCCCCTAACCTTCACTGATGCCTACTTGCCTTGTGGCTGGATGTATTAGCTGTTATTAATACAGATGAGCAGTTCAAAAAATATATATATATATAAAATCCCGCCGGATAAAACAAATAAATTAGGGGCTATCTACAACGTCGTAGCAGTAGAAAGTCGAAAGTGCTCCCGTCTTTCGCGTAATAATAGGCGGCACGGTTATTACAGCTGCATCTAGATTGAAAGTGGGCCCAGTTACAGCTACAATGACCGCGCGTTCTACTCGGGTGAAGACGGTACAGGAGAAATAAATTCAAGTTATAATCAATATGTGCCTCCACTCCCAAGTCCCCTTTCTCCGTCTTCTCTTGTTCGTCTTCCATAATGCCCAGCCGATATGAAACGGATTGCAGATCGGCGGATGGCAAATCGTAGAGGGAAAAAATAAAAAATAAAAAAAAATCATAGACTCTCAGGGGGATGAAGAGATGCCTGGCCACGAGGGCCGAAACCTATAAAGAGGCAACACCTGGTTCTGAGTGAAAACACACACAATATTTCAACCAACTGACGAGCCACCTCGTTTTCCCTTATCCTCTATCACACACGCCACTGCATCCGCTCTGAGACTCCTCCGTTTCGTTCATTTCTCAATTTAGGGGGGTCATCCATCTACCACTGCAGCGATGATTTCGCTCGCGGAACCTCAGCCGTTGGGTGAAAGCAAGTGGCCGAAACGTATCACGAGCCGAAGCAGCAAGGACGACCACTAAATATAAGTTCGCCCCAATGCATCTTAATGGATGAGACCTGCCTTCTCCGCAGAGAAGAATCTTATCGAAGTTGGAAAAACAAAAAAAAAAGCCACAGGGGACCCGACGCCCCTTCCCTTTCGGCCAAGGATCAGGCTGCATGCAATACACCAAAGCGGAATCTGTTATGATGGTGTCTGATGACTGTGCAGACTAGCCTACGGTAGGCGAGAAACTACTACAGTCTACAGTCTACAGGAACTGGCGTCAAACTTTCTACCGTCGGATAAGATGTCCTGGTGCCTCCAGCATGGACGCATGTTCGATTGTCATCATACGAGCAGTGCGCTACCTCGAGCTCCATTTTTTCCTCTTTTTAGTCAAAATTTGGAATAGTTTTTTTCTTCAATTTTTTAATTAAAAAAATATATATATTTATAGTTTCAATCTCTTTTCTCTCGGAACTTGCCTCTGAACCGACACCTCACGTCCTAGTGGTGTGCTAAGGGAGGTTTCCTTTTTTTTTTGTTTTTTTGTTTTTTTGTTTTTTTTTTTGGACCTTGATTTTCAGGGAGGATTTGGAGGAATTCGACCACTGCCGATCAATGCGCGGGAGCCAAGTCCCACTAGCAGCGTTGAGCTACCTCAACGCCTGAATCTGGACGTGTTTGTGGAGACGTGCAGTTCAGGAAACTCAACACCGTTTCTGC
>BFEA01000092.1:3061964-3080462 GCA_003427395.1 Chara braunii
CCCGCCCTTCCATTGCACCTGGTGGGCTGGCAGGTCAGATTTTCGAGGCCCACCAGTCCTTTGCCCCAAAGCTGTACCGGCCCTCTGCCGAACGGYCCAGGTCAGGGTGCAGTGTACTGCAGTAGCAGGGACAGTGTGGCGGCGTGAACTGGTGGTTTAACCACAATCGACGTGGCCAGCTTTCTACGTGAGAGGCATAGTAGCTGGAAGAACAAATAAAAGGGGTACCCCAAAGAAAAACTGAAGTAAAGATACTTAAGAAAGAGATACAGTGGGGATCTATCGAGCTCCATGTTGCTTGCTATAGAGTTAACACTGTTTCGTTGTTGGATTGGCTCATCTCAAGTGTGCTTCATTGTCTGCAATAGAGGTAAAGTTGCTTTGGTTTTGGATCTTCTCATCTTGGTGGAACAGGGGCTGTTGTGGTGAAAAACCTTAAACCTACCGCAACTGACGTGCAGAGTCTGCAGATACACTCTTGGCTGACCAGGGTTGGACTGGTACTGGCAACCCTCTTGCCCTGAACATAACAGCCTCTCTCATCATTCATGAATGTACACAGGCTGTCTGTCTTGCTCAAAGATGGTCATATGATATGATGAAGGGGGGTTGTGTTGAGGGAAAAAAGAAGGTAGTTGAATAATCCCCCAATGTGCTTTGTTACGCGGCAATGGGGCTGAATACGCACCGCCCTACTGTGCCCGAAGAGGTACAGCGGTCACTTTCTGTGTTGTGCGACTGCTTGACCATGTCCTTTGGGCATCATAGACTTCGTGAAGACGGTTTACATCTTTTTATTTATTTATTTATTTTTTTTATTTTTAATTAACACCCCCTGCAGTGCTAGTGCTGCTGGTAAAAGCAGGCAGCACTAGCACCCGAGGAGAGGCTCCATCTATTGGTGGGGAGCATCACCTGGACGGTTTACATCTTTTTTGTCATGGAATTCTTTTTGTGCGACGTATATACGTAGTGTGTCCAGTTTTGACATGTTTGGAATCTTGGATCGATAATGAAAAAAGTTGGCATCTCGTTGAATTTGTTGGACTCTTCAGGTTAACTCGGACAGTGTTTTTGTGTTTTTGCGTTTTGTAGTGTTTTCTGTTTTGTTTTTCTTTTCGTTTTCTTTGGCCTGTTTCTTTTTTTTTTTTATGTTTGCACTATGGCCGCATATCGTTTGTTTTTGAAATTTTCGACGCACCGAAATTGCCAGTGAAAATGGCAAATATTTGGCCCCCCCATTAACCATCTCTCAATGCCTGATGCGCAATGAGTTTGAACTTCAATTGTCAAACCCCAATTAACCATCTCGTGCTTGCACCAAGTTGCACACTTGCGTGAAACCCAAAGCCCCACGCGATATGATAACTCCTGGTTACCGAGAAAGAAAGAAGTTGCCATGTCAGACAAGTGAGTTTGTATCGACCTGTCTGGGTAGTGGCTATGGTCGCCGGCATCAACAACAAACAAGGACACGTTGACCCTCAAGCCTCTCTTCCCTCTCTGAACGTCTTCTCTCTCTCTCTCTCTCTCTCTCTCTCTCTCTCTCTCTCTCTCTCTCTCTCTCTCTCTCTCTCTCTGTGTCTGGTCAGTTCCTGATCTTTGCCTTATAGGCATGCTACACGGTCACTGCCTGCCTGGCTTGGTCACTCGGTAAGACTGGCCGCAGCATGCTTGCGCACTTGCGCAAGTGGAAGGATTGATTGACGGCAAAAGCTTCTGTGCTTTTACATATCACGAGTCCGTTTGCAGCTCTGGACATGAAGACCGGTTGACCTTTCTTTTACCTTGCTGGCTTGGGCCTCTCGGCCTTCGACATTTGTTGGCCTAACGGGAACCCTGGGCTGCAGGTTGACCTTTTTTACCTTGCTGGCTTGGGCCTCTCGGCCTTCGACATTTGTTGGCCTAACTGGAACCCTGGGCTGCAGAGTGACTGAACTGGATTGAACCAGACTGCGTACAACTTGCATACTGGATCCCGTATTGCCTGGGCCCAAACAGACTCCCGTATTGCCTGGGCCCAAACAGACTGCAGGAGTGGAGTGGTCACATCTAGCCCACTGGACTCTGGGGTGCTGGAATTCTGCCAAGGAACAGATTGAGCAACTACTGAACCCCTTCTTGGGCCCTGGGACCCTCCCTACTGTACTGACGCACTGAGACTGCGGTTCGTTGCAGATCCACCTGTTCCTACGTTAGTGGGTGAGCTCTTACGTATGGTTATGTTCTTGATCTGTTTAGTCCTTTTACCTTGTTGATGTTTTTTACCGTGTCCCCCCCCCCCCCCCTCCCCCCCCCTCTTTGATAAGGGTGATGGCCTTCTGATAATATCATTGAACTGACCGGCCCCAGGCAATTCAGAACGATTTGATTTTTTTCATCTGATAGTATCTGGATTCGAACTTGGGCCTGTGTTTCAAGAGTTCCAAGGGTGTACCAACTGAGTTAGGCCCGCTGTTCTTTTTTTAACTTTGTAAAGGCTTGTTTGTTTTGAATTATAGGCTCCGGGCATTGCCCACATATTATGGAGTCGTCCATTTGCCAGTGCTATGGCTGTAGAGATGTTCAGCGATCCTTCGGTAGGGCATCTTTTTTATTTTTTACCCTTCAAATTTGGACCATTTCTCCATTTATGCGTGGTATCTCTGTTCAGGGACCACGGTAATCTTCTTCTCTGTATGGCTCTGATGTTTAGAAGGATGTCGCGAAGGACTGGCACCTTAAACCACAACTAGTTTTTTTCTTGAAGAGTTTGTTAAACCCTAAACCCTGAGGACAGGAAACTGCCTGCGGCGCAGTTAGGCGCACTTAGTGCCGACCGACTGTGATAGTCCCCGTTTGATACGCCCCTGATCGGTATTGGTAGGGTCTGTGACCAACACGGGTGTGAGTGTGGGCATGAGTGGGTTGTGTGTGGTGTGTGGGAGAGTGCTGGCCGTAGGCACTGCTGCTACTCGATGGGCGGTGGGGGAAGTAGATGGGAGGCACAGCTACTGGCAAAAAATGCTTGGTCTTTGCATTAGCCCCCCCCCCCCCCCTCCCCCCCACACACACACACACCGGTGGCCCCACCCTACTCCCCTGACCACGGCCGATCAGGTGGGGGGGGGGCAACATGCATCCCCTTAATTGTGAGAGTTAGCTATGCTTGCAGGCGTCCCCTGTATAGGCTTAGGAGTAGTGGTAGGTAGATTGTGAAAAGGTGAAAAATTGACCGAAGAGTGTAGCTTATTTTTATTAAAAAAAAAGGAAAAAAAGAAAGAAACTGTGGCAGTTGCATGGTCAATCAATCCTATGGGCCAATTGGACAAGGGTAGGCCAGCTGGCAGCTGGTAATGGGTGACCTCTGGGGGGTTGTAAAAGGTATAGTCTGCTAGAAATGAATTTGATCTATTCCCACGTTCATATGCCAAATGTTGAAAAAGCCTACAAAAGAATCAAAAGGTGATATATATTTAACAAAATGAGGAGTGGGCACTTTTTATTTTGAAGTTTTAACACATTTGGTAAGGTCGGGATTCAAAAAAAGCAGCAGTAATCCGTTGAAGATATTATTCTTCTATTTATTTATTCTTAACAATAATGAATTGGATATTTGTAAATTTAAAGAATATCAATAGAACATTTTAGATCCAAGAGTTTCTCTATAGCCGATGTGCCAATCCAGAGGTGATTTGTTGAACTACGAGTCGACTGGTGTGTACATCTGAGCCTCTTTTTGCCGATTTGTTGAAGTAGCCAATGTGCCAATCTAGAGGCGATTTATTGAACTACTACCGTCTTCACCCGAATACAATGCCCGGTTGTTATTTTGCTGTATTTGGGCCAACTCTCCGTCTATAGATTCGGCGATAATGACAGGGCGTTCTATTCATTCAGGTGAAGATGGTAGTATATTTGAGGCCCTTTCTGAGGAGGTGGATCCCCCTGCATGCCAAGCTTTGCCGAAATGCCCGCGCAGTGCTTTTTTTCTTACTTTTGGCTGGCGGTGCCAGCTATTTTGTTCCGGCGGCCCTGAGCGCCGAAACTTTTTGCAAAGACTCCTTTTTTATTCTCAACTTTGCCTGGGCGATGTACTGGCAGTCTTAAGGCTTTCTGTTGCTCTTGGAATGCTGACAAGGCAGCAAAATATTCCAGTGAGGGAGTTGTTGTGACCTGCCCACCACGGTGGTGGTTGGCGCCCACTCGTGTGCGAGAGGAGTGGGTGGGTGCTGGCCAGAGCTATTATAGGAAGCACAGCTCTTATGAACACCAAGAGAGTTTTCATGCTGTCTGTCTAATCCCCTTAAACTGCACGTACTCGGACTGTCTTTTCTGGACGCAAGTGCTTCCCATGACGGTTGTGTTTGGGGAGAGCTTCAGTCTACAAACAGCCTAGGCTTCATGTTGTAAGACTGACTGCGGCTGCCATTGTCTTCACCTGAATCAGCAGTGATGAGACCGGTCTATAGATACGGCAATGATGACCATGCGTTCCATGCGGGTGAAGATGGTGGTTTGGAAGATTGAGCTTTGCATGGCTTCGTTTGTGCGGCTGATTGAGCTTTGCATGGCTTCGTTTGTGCGGCTGCTGTCAAACTTCTTACTGCCTTGAAAAAAAAAAAAAAAAAAAGAGGTCACCATATCCAGCAATGAAAATCAGAAGACCATCCATGTGGTTGCTATCCATGTAGGGAGTTTATGGATGCGCTTGCTTGCATGTTGTCAATGGCGTGTTCACCTGAATAGAACAGAACGTACGGTCATCAACGCTGTATCTAGACTCAAAATTGTCCTAAATAGCTCTGATGACCAGACATATTTGCTTGAAGACTGTAGTTATCGGGGTCATGCGTAGGGTCCGGTGAACGAGGAGTTCCTCTGAACAGAAGGCAGCTACGCTTGCAGAGAGAAAGTGGCAAAGGAATGGATCTTGTGCCAGTATGATGGTGGTTCCGCACACATGCACATGGTTTTGAGAGCTCGCTTTTCGCACGAGCGTTCTTGGTTACAGACAGGACGAACCTCTATGATTATTGTTGCAGCTTCCTCTCCTTCTTGCAGTCTCTCCCCCCTCTCCTTCTTGGAGTCGGTCTCCCTCCCTACGGTTGCATGTTTGACTAGAGGATCTCTGGACCTACGATGTCGAATTAGAAACTAACGATGATGCTATGTTGGTCGGTCATGTGCTGACAATCAATTCCAGGGTTTATTTCAGAAGAAGTGGCAGGGGCGTTTTGCGGTGCTGTCTTGGGCACGGACTTCCCCCGTGCTTGATCTCCCGGTGCTAGGTAGGACCTGTCATCCTCAACCGGAGCCTTTTATTCGCTACGAAAGAGCGCAAACTCTTCTTGAATCCTGCCCCCTTTATTGAATTGCGGTGAAGGACACAGAAGCAACAAAATGGGTCCTGATGGCCAAAGGCTGACCTGCTTGCCAGCTGCGGCGGCGCCGGTTGTGGTTGTCGAATTGGATTACGGAGATGAGGATAAGCCGCAGGAAGTTTTCCTTAAGGATTACAAGCCTACACCTTACACATTTGAGACGGTGTACTTGAATTTTGAGCTTGGCGAAGAGGTCACATTCGTGTCGTCCCGAATTCGTGTGAAGCCACAATGTAGTGGGCATGTTGGTGTCGAATTGCAAGGGCCGTTCCATCCTTCGCCTTTGATACTGGATGGGAGTGATCTGAAGCTATTGGAAATAAAGATCAATGGGGATAAGTTGGCAAGCGAAGCGTACCGAGTCACATCGAAAAGACTGATCATTACGAGTCCTCCTCCTGGCGCCTTCGATCTGGAGGTGAGAACAGAGATCGAACCTCAGAATAACACGGCTTTGGAGGGTTTGTACAAGTCGAGCGGCAATTTCTGCACACAGTGCGAGGCAGAAGGATTCCGGAAGATTACGTACTACCTCGATCGGCCGGACGTGATGGCGGTCTTCACCGTCCACATTGTCGCAGACAAGAAACAGTATCCGGTTCTTCTGTCGAATGGCAACCTTGTGGCGGAGGGTGACCTTGAGGACGGTAAGCACTTCTGCACATGGGAAGACCCCTTTAAGAAACCCTGTTATCTGTTTGCGCTTGTTGCTGGGGATCTGGCCTGCACGGAGGACAGCTTCGTCACCAAATCGGGAAGGCAAGTCACTCTTCGGATCTGGGTTCAAGAGCACAACAAGACGAAAACAGGGCATGCCATGCAGTCCCTCAAGGCGGCAATGAAGTGGGACGAGGACGTGTTCGGTCTTGAATACGATCTTGATCTCTTCAACATTGTGGCGGTGGACGATTTCAACATGGGAGCCATGGAGAACAAGAGTCTGAACATATTCAACTCGCGGTTGATTCTGGCTTCGCCGGAGACGGCCACGGATGCCGATTATACGTCGATTGAGGGGGTTGTGGCGCACGAGTATTTCCATAACTGGACAGGCAATAGAGTGACGTGCCGCGACTGGTTCCAGCTCAGCTTGAAGGAAGGGCTGACCGTGTTTCGCGATCAGGAGTTCTCTTGCGACATGAATTGTCGACCCGTTGCTCGGATCGGCGATGTGTTGTTCTTAAGGATGTCCCAGTTCCCAGAGGACGCGTCCCCGATGTCCCACCCTGTGAGACCGGCAAGCTACATAAAGATGGACAACTTCTACACCGTGACGGTCTATGAGAAGGGTGCGGAGGTGGTCAGGATGTACAAGACCCTCTTTGGGAAAGAGGGGTTCAGGAAGGGCATGGATTTGTATTTCCGCAGACACGATGGACAGGCAGTCACCTGCGACGACTTCCTTGCGGCTATGAGGGACGCCAATGACGGGAATATGGGAAACTTTGCGAGGTGGTACTCTCAGGCGGGCACCCCGGAATTGACAGTGGCAACGAGCTATGATGAAAAAGCGAAAACGCTCACGCTCAGGTGCAGCCAGCATGTTCCTCCAACCGCAGGCCAACCTCTGAAGGAACCGGCATTCATCCCGTTTGCTGTAGGTCTTCTTGGGAAGGACGGGAACGACATTCCTCTCCATGCTGTGTACGATGGCTCGAAGTTGCTTGACCTTGGTGGCAAAGATGTCTTCACAGCAGTGCTTCGGGTGGAAGAGAAAGAGCACGTGTTTACCTTCACCGGGATTCCGGAGAGACCGATTCCCTCTCTGCTTCGCGATTTCAGTGCACCTGTTCGTCTCTTCCACGATTTAACAGACGAAGACCTCGTCTTCCTGCTTGCACACGACTCCGATGCCTTCAATCGTTGGGAGGCAGCGCAGACCCTCGCAAAGAAGCTGATGCTCGATCTGGTGAAGAAGCAGCAGAAGGGGGAGGAACTCGTCATGCATGACGGCTTTGTTAATGCCATTGGCAGTGTCCTCACTGACAAATCGCTTGACAAAGCGCTTATCGCCCGCACGGTCACAATGCCCAGCCAGACGGAGCTGGCAGATCTTATGGATGTAGCCGATCCTGACGCAATCCATTTCGTTCAGAGGTTTGTAATTCGACAGCTGGCATTGCGTTTGAGAGCGCAGCTTATGGAGGTGTATGTCAGTAATCAGAGTGACGAACCGTATGTGCCAGACCATCCTAGCAAAGCAAGACGGAGCTTGAAGAATGCAGCTCTGGGCTATCTTTCGTACCTAAACGAGCCGGAAATCACGGCGATGGCCAAAGAAGCCTTCGGCTCGGCGAAGAATATGACAGACCAATTTGCAGCCTTGGCAGCATTGGCAAGGAACCCTGGCGAGGAACGAGAGAGTGCACTGGACTCGTTCTACAAGCAGTGGGAGAAAGATCCACTTGTTGTGAACAAGTGGTTGGCCTTACAGGCTATGTCTGAAATCCCGGGTAATGTCGCAAAGGTTCGACAGCTTTTGGTGCACCCGTCATTCGACATCAAGAACCCTAATAAGGTGCGGTCGGTGGTTGCTTCCTTCATGGCGTGTCCGATCAATTTCCATGCCGCTGACGGGAGTGGGTATGAGTTTGCAGCAGACATGGTGATCAGATTGGATCCAATCAACGCACAGGTGGCAGCGAGACTGGCCGGGGGATTCAAGCGATATCGGAAGTACGACGAAAAGCGTCAAGCACTTGTGAAGGCACAGCTGGAGAGGATTTCTGCCGCCAATGGGCTGTCGGAGAATGTGTTTGAGATTGTGACCAAGTGCCTGACAGCTTAAAAGTTTCCCTGGCTTGGCCCTATTTTCTTTCTCACCAGTAACTGTGGGAGATAACAATGGCAGTCGATAGAAAGAAAGAAAGAAAGAATGGTACTACAGTCTCATCCATATTTCTTCTCTCTTCTGCATGGACGTTGACTGCATGCATGGTATGTTTGGATGCTGGAAGAAGATTGGTGGCCAGCTGTGGCATTGGTTCAGGTAAATGATCGACTCTGCGGGCTAGTTGTATCGTCTGCGCACCCCTCATAGATGGCAACTGGTGTCCGAACCCCGCCAGAGTTCCCACTTGCTTGTCATCCTTGCACAACCTGCAAGCTCTTTGTGGGTGTTCACTTGCGGTATCAGTTTATCTGGTTTGCACGGCCCGCTCCAGAGTCGGCAAGCCCATGGAGTGTGAATAGCTCAGAAGATGCATGTGCAGATCGCACAGCATCTTGCTTGCATGTGCAGATCGTACATCATCTTGCTTGCATGTGCAGATCGCGCAGCATCTTGCTTGCATTTGCAGACTGTATGACATCTTTGCTTGCATGTGCAGATCGCACAGCATCTTGCTTGCATGTGCAGATCGCACAGCATCTTGCTTGCATGTGCAGTTTCGTATGACTGCTAACGCAAGCAACTTCAAACAAACACTGTCCACCATCGCTTGTGTGGGCTTGCCGGTTATATATCAATCGTATGCATCTCCAAACTCTGCTGGATGTCGATTTCAGTCCACTGTGCGCGAGAAGTGCCTGTATGTGCCACTGCGTATTGTAGGTAGGTAGGCGCTCAGTTTTGCCGAAATTGAGAAGCACCTCGGGTGTTGCTACGTTTCTCCCAGCGAGTGCAGCGCGGATGAAAAAAAAAGAACATGGCAATCGACACAGGGCTTTCTGCTGCTAATTCATTGACGTCGCTGTGTATGTTAATTTGTTGACGTCATGGTCTTACCCTGTTCGGTGAGGTGGCACTGTGTGCCGCGCAGGGCATTCCTTTCTTCGCCTTTCGTGCAGCATTACTCTTTTGTAGTACTCACTTCGCTGTGGGGTGAGGGACGAGTCATTCTGTACATGTACATGGGCAACGGTCATTCAGACTGTGAAGATGAGCGACGGACTGACGGACTGATAAGGAGTTGGGTAAGGCCTCTTACCCATGGTATCAAATGAGGGCCTGACAGTCACTGTGGTGGGTTAATGCAGCTGTTCCCCAACTTTTCATACTTTGGAGGTGGACATCATTATTACGACCTTGTGGTTTTTGATAACCTGATATCCAAGTTTAGCATTTCACGTCTCATTTGTGGCCCTGTGGAGATGGATACCCATTCAGTGAGCGAGTACCGTAGTGTTTATTGTTGCGGGGACCGGCAAGAGTGCCAAATGATGGTGTAGAAGTCAGCATTTAATGAATTGTTCCTTTGTGTTTGTGATATTTGTTCAGAGGAGTTCCATGGACTTTTGTTTTGACAGCCTGAGCGGCTTTTGGCGTTCCGTAAGCATGGTGCGAGGGTGGGGATTTCTTCCTCAAGGTTTGCCGCTTTCATCGCTGCCTGTTGGGGTAAAAACATTTTTTTTTCCATTGCGCTTTTCCCAAAGAAGGTTTGAAAGGTGCCCCCCCTGTGTTTTGCTTTTGTTCTGCATCTGCGCTTTGCTTTCCTGGCATGATGAATCTTTTCTAACTTCTCTTTTGCTTTCCTGGCATTATGAATCTTTTTTTTATTTTTTTTATTTTTTTTTGGCATGAATCTTTTTTTGATGTTTTTTTTCGTCCGGGCATTCTCTTTCTGTAGCTGGGAAAAAATTCACAAACCATCGTTCTCTCTGCTTGGCAGCAAGAAATCTCTTTGCGGCGTCACATATGGCCAAGTGCCCTTCAGCTGCAAGGCAATGCCCTTGACTGTCCATATGGACAAATGGCATGTCGAGATGCATTCAAAATGTTGGCGGATGGTGTCTGGTGCAACTATTCCCTTGGACACGATGATTAGGACTGATCTATAAGACATGCGGTTGCTGGTGCTGTGCACTGGTGAGTGTTGGTGGTGTGACACTCTCCCCCTACTCATACCAATACCTGTTTCCTGCGTTTCCCACTGGCTATGGTCTTCACATCGAATACGATGGACGGTCATTATAGCTGTACTTGGGAGAACTTTGAGTCTAGATACAGCAATAATGACCGTACGTTGTATTCGGGTGAAGACAGTAGGGCCCAGCCCCACTGAGCCACTGGCGCTATGTTCATGCTAACAAAGGATGAACATCACCCACCACAAGGATGACAAGCATGAACACGTAGTAGAGGTGGGTCCTGAACCCTATCGGTATGATGGATTAGGGCCTCGCCACCACGACTGGCCATCATAACTGTCTGAATGAATCTGGACATGATCTTTGTCGTGATACATTCAGAATGTTGACGATTGGCAAGTGTGGTGCGGTGAGGCGCTTAGTCGGACTTGTGTGATTCCTATCTTCTAAAGGGACCATTGCGGTTAATCCACTGCGAACAGCCCCGTTTCCAGACAACACCCTCGGTGCCTCGACGCCCACATTCCCCTGGGCTGCTTAATTCCCCTCTGCTTGCTGGTGCATCCAACCATGAATGTTGCTGTAGGAGGGGTGGTTGATCGTGGTCTGCGACTGGTGCAGTCCCTCGAGGGCTTGAACCACCAGTACATCCGAGCCTCTTTTCGCCGAGGCTGATTCGCTATGCACCCCCACCAAGCCTTGCGGAAATGCCAGCGCAGCGTTTTTCGAACTTTTTTCTTTTGTTTTGGCTGGTGCTGCCAGGCATGCTGGTCCGTTTGCTTGCCCTGACGCTCTCAAATTTTCGGATTGACTCGATTTGGGTTTCTCAAGTCTGCATAGGTGGGGCGATGTACTAACGCTTTAATTAAAAGCTAGATTCGGGTTGAGCTCCGTTGCTGCATGACTCTCCCCAAAGGGGTTTCAGGTTGAGCTCTGTTGCTGCCGCACTCACTCATTCACCCCAACCTCCCGACAAAAACCGGACTGTGACGACGACGAAAATCGGTGGGGGGACCAAAGAGCCTAGCTCGGTGGGGACCACACCCATGAACTGGTGAAAATACAGAGCCGTGTTCGAATCCCGATGATGATGTTCGAATCCCGATGATGATGGATGCACTTGATGAGTAAAGTTATAAAAACCAACTATTTCTGAATTGCCTGGGGCAGGTGAGCTTAATGATGATGATATCTGCAGGCTGTCGCCAACTGCAAACACAATTTGCCCTCCCTGCGTTCGATGAGCAACCGTGGGACTTTTCTGCCAGCCACCTTGCTGGGTGAGTGAGTCCAGACTTGAGACCGCATGTACGGACTGTGTGTGCTGTTTGTGTTATCTACGACTCACCCGAGCAGGCAGACGCCCATAAACAAAATTACTAAAAAGAAAAAGAAAAAAGAAAGAAAGAAAGAAAGAAATCCATGTCGGGTTCAATGCCCGAAAGGTGTTTCCTGGATTTCTTTGTCCTTCGGGAAAATTGGAACGATACAGAGAAAGGTAAATTAGCAAATGGCCGCTGCGCAAGTAAGGATGACACGCATAAATCGAAAAACGGTAAATTTTAGTATATAAGTGAGTGACTGAAAAAGTATGGTGTTTCAAGGGCTTAAAAAAAAAAAAAAAAGAGTAAAACAAAAAAGAAATGAGTTGATGGTGACAGTGTGACACTATGGAGCAGATGCGCCACAACCGCGCACCGAGACGTATGTTGCAGCCGTGAGTCTATGGAGGGCAGGGGCTTGGCAAGAGGACGTGGATTTCGAACCACCAGTACTTGCGACCCTTGTGTGTGTGGTACTTATGTGGAGCTCTGAATGCATTTTACCAGGAATGAGGGTAGATGCAGGCCTGTACATTGCTGAAAAGTAGGCTCGTTAATGGGCGAATCCTGCCCCTTGTACTGGTAGTTTAAGGCATTCTCACGCTAGGGCTTTCATACATCATGACTGGCATATGCCTAGGTTCTGTCCAGAGAAAGTCCTAGCATGAGCATGACGTCTGTTGTCTCAGCCGAAGCGAGGCAAGAAGAGCGAGCACGGGGCGATAGACGCACACAACTCGTGCCCAGCAACACCGCCCTCAGATGTGATATAGAGAATTAAACACAAAATATACTCGCAGCTTGACTTGCAGTGAATGCTGTTATTCTGGGACGCGTTCAATTGGCAATCTGGGAACAGCCGAGATGCAGCGAGTTCAGATTGGAACACCAGGTAGGACGAGGTAAGTGAGGAATGAGCAGGAGTACAGTGAAAACATGGGCTGCAGCTTCTTCTTCTTCTTCTTCTTCTTCTTCTTCTTTCTTCTCTTTCTTCTTCTCCTTCTCAATCTTTTCCGGACTGGAAACTGGTTTTTATCTTTCTTCTTCTTCTTCTTCTTCTTCTTCTTCTCCTCCTCCTCCTCCTCCTTCTCCTTCTCCTTCTCCTTCTCCTTCCCCTTCTCCTTCTTCTTCTCCTCCAGCGAGTTCAGATTGGAACACCAGGTAGGACGAGGTAAGTAAGGGCTTCTTCCTCTTCTTCCTTCTTCCTCCCTTCTTTTCTTCTTCTTCTCCTTCTCCTTCTCTTTCTTCTTCTTTCTTCTTCCTCTTCTTCTTCTTCTTCTTCTTTCTATGAGCTGTTGTGCCAAGTTTCTCCGAGCCTCTCTCTGTTTTTTTTTTTTTTTTTTGAAAGGGCGATGGCCTTGAGAACCTTTTGAGATATCATCTTTGAACTGACCGGCGCTAGGTAATTCAGAATTGTAGTATTTGTATTTGACTCGTCTTTTCTTTTCTTTTTTTTTTTTTTTTTGAACAATGGGCCCAGTGCCCAAGGCTGTCCTCAGTCTACCCGCGGAGTGACCGAACCGAACTTATTACTGAAGTTCGAACTTCGGTCTGTGTTTCCCTCTGTCAGTTCGGAGTTGTACAAACTGATCAAGTCCAGTTGGTAGAGCATCTCTCTGACAATGTTGTGCTATCACGCTATGCTGTCTGATTCTTTCGATTGGAAGCCGTGATGAGTACCAAGCATGTGCTTGCGCCTTTCCCCGATCAAGCAGGTAGTGAATGGGTTGCAGAACTTTTGGGGGGGTACGCGGGGACCCACCTATATATCAGAATGGGAATGTGCGGGCCGCGCTCCACTGCACAGCGTTCTAAATGTATTGGGAACTGGTAACGGTCCCAATACATTCAAGAAGCTCGATCCAAACAAATCTACCTGGTCCAGTTTACGTCCAGATACGTGTGGAGTGTCGAGTAGGTGGAGTGAGGCCCTTCAGCATTGCACCTCGTGTGTGTGTGGGTGGGGGGTGCAACATAATGCCAGAGCTATACCTTCTTCGGCCTGACGCAAGCCCCAGTCCTTATATTATAGTAGCTGCATTTAGCGCAACTGTCAGGCCAGACCAGCCGGTGTTCGGGGGAAGAAGGAAGACGAGTACCGCAAGTTGGCAACAGTCAGGTGAGGAACATATGGTAGGGCGGGGGGCAACAACTACCACCAAGGGGGCACCAACCATATGGTAGGTAGGGAAGAGGGGGGCACCAACTATCACCAACAGCCATAGATGGGGTATTAGATGTTGATCGCATGGGGCCCTGTATGTTAATGGCAAAGGGCAAGGGGCTTACCATGGCACCAAGCAGCGGAATCATGGCGGCATGGCTGACTTGTTTCTAGCTGGGTATTATTTCTGTGACCTGTGCCCAGCACAACAACTGGCTGTAAATGGATACCGGCTGCACGTGAATAATACGGTCCGTCCATAATGGAATTGATGGCTGCATTTGGTGACGGTGTCAGACTAGATGCATCGATAATGGACGGGCGTTCTATTCAGGTGACGGTGGTTGGTTCGGAATCACTTCAGAAGATGAGGCCAAAACGCAAGATTACGCTCGAAGCAAAAAAAAAGAAAAGAAAAGAAACAAACAGAAAAGACTCCGAGGGAGAGGATTTTATCTTAATATCCTGATGATAAGGGCTCCCCTTGTTGGATTTAAAAACTCAGCTCCGAGGGGACGAGGGATTGACCACTTCTCAGGTGCTGTGCTGTGCTGTGGGGTTTTCAAAATGGGGTACATCCAGACCTGGGGTCCATCCATTCTGCTGGGTTTTCCAGCGGGACTTGATCCCCCCTGCCGTCGTCCCCTGAATAGAATGTAGTGTCGTTATCGCTGTACCTAGATTGAAAGTTGCCCCAAATACAGCTACCATAAGTACCGTATGTTCTTTTTGGCTGGGGGACGGTGGCAGCAAGGTGATCACATCACTGATCAGTCAGAACTTAGAATCGAATCAGACGGCAGTGTGTGATCGGCTGGGATCCGATTGTATGTGGCATCCACAACTTGCCATGATAGGATGGGACCGAATCTGATAGACAACCCCCCATAAATCGGAAGGGTGTGAAATTCCATCCCCCCCCCCCCCCCCCAATCTGACCCCTGACAGGTTGGTCATTGAAATAAAGCAAAATAAAAGCACCAGAAGAAAAGAAAACAGGGGGGGGGGGGGGGGGTCGGAAATAAAGCCTTTTTCCCCCCCAGTTCTGAAAACAAAGAAAAAAAAAAAGCAGTTTTCAAACTTGTCTTCCTGCTTTAAAAAAAAAAAAAGAAAAAAAACTTCTTCCTTAAATGTAAGGGTGAAGGTTCATTGGTCTATCGGATGTCAGAACCTCTCTAATATCCATCACAACAGTTTCACAGGGCATTCTCACACCAGTAGGACTTTTTTTGGAGTGAGCTCTGGACCGTTGATTACAAATTACAATCAGGTGGATCCGAATCCGGTTGCAATTGCAGTAAGATACATTTAGGAAAGTGCTAGTGTGGAGTATGCCCACAAACATAACTCTTCTCTCTGAATTCAGTTTGCCTTACCCCCAACCGCCGAGAGTTCCTCGTTGTTTTCGAGATCCGCAAAGCTGCAGTGTCTGCTGATGGCGCTGATGGGGTGGACCCATTATATAGCTCGAAAAAAAGAACTAATGGGGCAGATTAAGAAACTAGGCTTCATGTATTTCTTCTCTGCATTGTCCCTTCGTGGCTGTCTGAGGTCGCACGGGATCTCTTCTGGAATCGCTTTCTGGCCACGGAAAACACCCTTGCACCCCAGAAGCAGTGTGTGGCAATGAAGAAAAAAAAAACGAAGCGAAAGAACACAAACACAACGACATTCTCGCCATAAACGTTAGCCGGTTGATTGTCAGATCGGTGGACCTGGCCCGCATTTTTCTGTGTCCACATGCCACACCTCAGGCCGGTTGATTGTCAGACCGGTTCCCTCAACCTTTTTTTTTTTTTTTTTTTTTCCCTTTGTTTACAAACACCAGCTCCTCAAGGTGCATGCTTTTCTCAGAGCAACCTATTCCCAATAAAAGCAGAATTCGCAAACATTTTTTCTTTTTCTTTTTCTTTTTCTTTTTCTTTTTCTTTTTTTTTCTTTTTCTTTTCTTTCTTTCTTTCTTTCTTTTTTTTTTTTTTTTTTTTGGTCAATTCGGTCAGGTGTGAGACCTCTATCCAAGTGGTGGGTGGTGCCCTGTGGCCAATCTTTTAGTCCAAACCTAGTTATTCCTAATTTCCTTTAGGCATTTCGACATTCGGTCTGTTTTAGCTTGAAACATCCACCTGTCCTCCGTTCCCTCAGGCTATCCCTTCTTTCTTC
Source organism: Chara braunii (assembly GCA_003427395.1). Classification (NCBI taxonomy): domain Eukaryota; kingdom Viridiplantae; phylum Streptophyta; class Charophyceae; order Charales; family Characeae; genus Chara; species Chara braunii. The sequence goes on from BFEA01000092.1 coordinate 3,077,783, forward strand.
TCCTCTCAGCCCCCCTCTTTAACCCCAGAACTTGTTTGCCTGTTATCTGCTGACCCGCTCAGCCTGTATCTCCTGCTTGCTGCCCGTCAAAACCGATTATCAATTAATCATATGCTTTACGCATTCTCTTCAACACAAGTGCTCTTTTTTTTTTTTTTTCTTTCTTTCTATCTGTTCTTTTTAAAGTCGGGCCTCCTGCCTGCCTCATCCCACACAAGTCCTGGCTGAAGTAAAACCTGTTCCGGTCTTCCTCTACTACCTGCTGACGCTGCTGTCACTCTTTATACGCTTCTGGCTGAGGTCCTACTTTCTTAAATTGTTTGCTTACCTCTACTGTTTGTCTTCACAATCCTCGGTCTATCCACGCGAAGAATTGAACGAGACCTCAGGCTCGCTTTTCCTGGTTGTGGGCCCGGTGCAGTACCAGGAGAAGAGGATTCGCACGCAAACCAACCAATTGTCCGGGCATAATACCCTCACCACCATCTTAAAGCACCAGTAGCCCCCCTGTTTTTTGGCGTTCATGTGGTGGATGAATCGGCCTACCACGTTGGTCTGCATTCATTAGCGTCAGGAGGCCTAACTGGTGGTTTAACCTGAAAACAAGGGACGTACTTTGTATTCAAGTGACCTCCGAAAAATGGGTTCTGTGAAATGCAGTTAAATTTTCGAATAGACGGTACCCTAAATTTTCGAAGACGAAACCTCCGTATGTACCTTGTATTCTAGGTACGTCTTGTCTGAGATATTTTGGGTTTTTTTTTTTTTTTTGGGTTGTTGTCGTTGTTTTGGCTGTAATGTATCCAGGACTTGCGCGAAAGACAAAAAACATAATGGTGCATCTTTCCATGTTCTGGCGGAAAATTCACTCTCGGTTTGCAAATATTGAGAGTAGTGGAGAGACGCCAAAATTCTGCAGTCTACTTCGTGCGAGCAGAACAACCTCACGCCGCTGTGGAATCAATGTGTTGTTTCGAAGAAGAAGAAAAAGAAGAAGGAAAAAAAGGAAGTTCACGCTGCAGCCCCGTTATGGTAGCTGTCGACGTGCATTCTGGTAGTGGGCTGCATTCTATTTGCGATATTATTAATTTATTACTAATACTTGCCATATTTTTATTTTTATCCCTCTCCTTAAAAAAAAAAAAAAAAAATTATCCCCCCCCCCCCCCCCCCCCCCCACCCCGCCACCCCCCTAACCCCCTGCCTTAGGAAAGTTGTTCTATAATTTGTTCTGCAATGTACGTACCTTGTATTTGAATACAAGGTACCCCCTATCCTCTATTACGTATCTTGTTTCCAGGTTATGACGGTAGCCCTTTCCTAAAGGTATCTGACTGCAATAGCATCCAGAGCGTAGTAGAAAGAGTCCAAGTGTGAGTGTGCCCTCCCTTATTGATATCCCTGCACATCCTGCCTGCTGACAACCATTTGCCTCACTGTGACATGGGACCTTGCAAGGTGTGTGAGCCCCTCTTTTCCAAAACTCTTGGCCGTGTACAAGGGGGCTGTGCTTCCGATGCACTAGCCTTTTTCGGGACCGATCCAATCCGCTTGGGTACAAAAGAAATAGATTTGGCATTTGAGGGTCGTCCATACTCGCCGTGATTAGAGGAGGCACTTTTCTCCGACCCTGGAGACCCCCAAAGTTGCGGCCATAAACGAGGCACGCATTTGTTTTCCAAACAGGTAAACTTACTGGTGGCTTGAAACCACCAATGTGCCATCATGCCCCCCCGAAAAATTGTGGCCCTAAACCGCCATACCTGGCCCCAGCCTTGCTGAAAATGCCACTCGTCGCCTGCAAAATTTTCGGAGGCTAGGCCTACCGGGCCACAATGACTGGCGGCGCCAGCCAAAAAAGTACTCGGAAAAGCTTGGTGCGCAGTAAGGCGCCTCCAGGCTGCAGGCTGCAGCAAAAGAACGCACCAACGTGAGCGGCGTATGAGTCCAGGGGGCACACCAGTAGCACCCCGGTAGCAGCCCAGCATGGCTGCAGCAAAGAATGCACATTGCAACTGGAGTGGCTTATGAGTGAGAAGGTTGAGTTTCTTGGCGGTGTGATGTCAAGGAGATGCTGGGAGGAAGATGTTACCTCCATGATACTAAGGGGCTGATCCGACTACTACTGTTGAAGGGGAGAACCAAAAAGAACCGCGTTGCTCGGCCCCGGGCCGGTCGGACCGAAAAAGCGAAATTGCATCCCACTTGCCCGGTTGGGGCGGGACTTTCCCGAAGTTCGTGCCGGGTATTCGTTGGCGGGGCATGCAGGGCCATTCCTGACGGAGGGAAGGCGGACAAGTCTATGGACTGTGGGCGGCGGTCTAGTCTGTGGTCCGTTTCAACAGTTCAGGTCAGGGGTGTACCAAAAAACCGCCTTCTTTTCCGATGCAGGGACGGTGCTGGCTTCTACCGATTTTGGCAAGTTCTTTTTCTCCGCGGGTCACCAACCTGGACTATTGTATGGCGATCACGATCACAACAATCCGATTGACAGTTGCAATGTTTTCAAGCATCACCCAATTGTCTCTCAGGCGGCCACCCAAGAAGGTTCCGCAAATCCAGCTTGGGCATGAATGCTATTTGACATAATAGGGTTTAATCATTTAATGCACACACACACACACACACACACACACACACACACACACACACACACACACACACACACATGTGTGCACAT
>BFEA01000092.1:3097219-3119190 GCA_003427395.1 Chara braunii
GGTAGATTTCTCCCCGCCCCGCCCCACCTCCCCCCCCCCCGCCCCCCCCCCCCCCCCCCCCCCTCTCTCTCTCTCTCTCTCTCTCTCTCTCTCTCTCTCTCTCTCTCTCTCTCTTCCGACTTTATCAAAGTGATAGTAGCCCAAGTTTCCGATGCCCGCGAGAGAGCTACGATCATGAGAGATGAACGTTGCGCAAGTCGACAAACCGATCTTCAGATGATGTATACAGCCATGCAAACGCAGTGCTGTCCATGACCGTCACCGAACGGTGACCCTAATCACACTATAATATACATTGAAGATCAGTACTTCAACGAATCAGAGAGCTAGTGCTGCTACTGCTGCTCACACAAGCAAAGTAAAGCAAGCAAGCCAACGAACAACCGACAAACCAGATGATCGTCGGCCGGTGCATGGCGCCCATCTTTGCCATGCGCATTGTACTCATTCCTCCCCGCCAAAAACACAAAAAAAAAAAACAAGGGAAAGGTAACAAACACCCGTCAACATCGACGAGATGCCCCCACGAGCCGACGAGATCAAAATGCCCCCGACGTACTCAACTCAAATAGAGACGAGATGGGAGTGCCCAGCCATAGTCTGTCTGACCTGTGCCCCGCACGGAAATAATGGGAGTGCCCAGCCGACGGAAGAAAGATAACAAAAACCGACGTCATGGAAATGATCAGAAGCCAATTAACCATAAAAATAAAAACGAAATGATCCCAAGTAATAGCAAATCTGAGGCAAAGACGAAGCAATCTGGCATATAGTCTGATATCCAACGTGTCATCCTCCGGCGAAATCGGACGTGTTCCGAACGCTTGGCTTAAGTCTAAACATAATCTAAAACCTTCTGACAATCCGTGAGTTAGTGATATGAAAAGATTGATCTTACTAGAAAACAGAAAAAGAGATTGACCTAAAAAAAAAAACAAACAAAAAACACCAGAAAAAGAGATTGACCTCCGTGTATAAGAGATGTACTGTAATTCGACAAGGCATCCGATGACGTGGTGCAACCTCGATGACGTGGTACAATCTGGGACTTGGCGTATCTGGCACGCGCGGAATGTACGAGAACGGATTAAGTAGTAGAGCCTATCAAGCAAAAAAGAGGCAATAATAGTACGTCAACCTGTCCCTCCACCTGCCAAAGATCGAATTTTCCCGCACAAAGATCGAATTCTCCCGCGAAAAGATCGAAAGATCGAATTTTCCCGCGAAAAGATCGAATTCTCCCGCGAAAAGATCGAATTTTCCCGCGCAAACATGTACACGATGACAATCCAGCCTGTCTGTCTGTCACCTGCTCCCTCGCTCGCCTACTCTAGACGTCGACAGAGTCTGCTTCTGGTCAGGAAGGTAAGTTAAGCCGACAATGCGTCTGACAATTGCACGCATGCGCCCATGCAATGTGTTTGACAATTGCACGCATGCGTTTGACAATGCGCGATCAGCCAGGCATCGCGCGGACGTACCTCCACATCAGCTTCCCGTCTGTCTGTCTGTCGATGGAAGCAGATCAGGCGACACCGGATGCGAAAATCTATGAAGCACTTCAACCCCCGATCGAAGTACTGCGCCCCGTCGAGCGCCAGCAAACGCACTTCGGCGCTCGACAAAAAGAAAAGAAGAAGGCCACTACAGTAATACGGTTACCAGTGGTTTCCCTCCGCAAAGCGAAAGCGAAGGGGTTTGCTGAAACAATCGCGTCCAGTCACTTTGCCAGAGTTCAGCCTACCATGTCAGTCTCTTTTTCCGATCGACCATCCCGTCACTCTGCCTGCATCTCGGTCCACGTGCTGTCAACCCGCCTGTAGCCGGACCTGCTACTCTCAGTGGCACAGAACGCGACCCGCCTGTATCCCGGCCTGCTACTCTGCCAGGCCTGCTACTCTGTCAGTGGCACAGAACGCGTGCGCGTCGTTCTGACATGGCTCTGAAGAACTAACGCGCATCACCGAGATCGGTTTCGTCAAAAAAAAAAAAAAAAAAAAAAAGACCGGCTTCATCGCAATCTGTCAGTCGTACACTCCGTTAGTCAAACTCTACTCAAAGCATAAGGCGCCACAAAGAGGTGGGATCAGGATAACTAAAACCTCCCCCCTCCCTCCCCCTCTCCCTCCCTTCCCTCTCCCTCCCCTTCTTTCCCCCTAAACTACCCTCCCCCACATCCCCTACTTTATGGAGTAGTCATCGTGCTCTCAATCTGCTCAAAGAATAGACGAGGATCAGGTTACCAGAACCCCCCATTTTGACTGCATCGGACCGGAAAGACGGCTTGTGTACGTTCATTTTCAGCGTGCGTTATGTTCGGGGCAAGGGGAAGACGGTAGTATGTTCTTTTTCCCGCACCCGCAGTTCGCTCACGCTATAAGTGCCGCCACGGTGCACAGGCATCCGTCTGCGATCTTACTGCAAGCCGCGTAAGATCCCGTCCGCTATTTCCCATGTGGCCCACACGAGACCGGCATCCCCACTCCTTCCTCCGTCCGCACCCTCGTCTCTTTAGTCTTCACGGATGACCCCTGCGCGTGACACGACAACAACAATTGCAAGGAGAAGAAATAAGGCGGCTTTCAACCTATACGCACAGAGTTGGGCCACATCAGCGTCCACTTCCCATCCTCTTTACTCCTCTTGAGTGTACCAGGCGGAATCTTCCAGCCCTTGAACACAACTCCCTCCTCCTCCTCCTCGGCAGCTTCCGCACCCCTCAAGCTGGGTCCCCTGTCCCAACCACCTCTACCTCGACTCTCCCTCCCACGTGGCAATACCGACCCCGAGTGCACCTGCCTACCATAAAGCGTCCTCGGTCCATCACCGCCGGGCTGCGCGTCGTCCTCTGCACGCATGCCCGCTGTCTCTTTCTGCCTCCCCTGCCAAGGCCCAGAACTCAAGCCATGGGACGACGAGTACCACCACCCAGTACAGCCTGCGCTTGCTCTGCACAGACACCAGATCAAGGCTGTCATTAACAAAGCAGACACGACCGCGCAAAACCCAATCATGTGTATTACGCCGACATCAAAGCTGCCGCCCAACAGGGTCACATTCGTTACTTTGCAGGGAAGCCGTAGGAGAAGCAGCGACTGTGACGGATGGGTGGCATCCACAACACCGTTCTTGGTGCTAAAAAAACTGCCACATGGCAGGGCCGTCTCCTCCCGATCATTCCCCTCGAGATCCCCCTTTCCCTCTTCCTCTTTTTCCTCTTCCTCCTCCCTCTCCTCCCCGCCCTCCTTGGATTTGGTCTCCAGGCGGTCAAACACTCTGTTGATCTTGCCTTCGTCGGGATCGTGCTTCTTCAGCACAGATAGCAGCTCCGAGGGTGCCGCCGGCCCATTGCCGCGGAGAGGCGCAGCAGTCACTTCGATCAACTCTCCCCTCTGCGTCGCGATGACCACGCGCGTCGTTGCGCGCGAGTCCACGGAGACAGCCACAACCCTTCCATTGCACAGCACCTCTTCTTCCCAACCTCCGCCTCTGACGCTAGCGCTGACGTTCGTGCTGTTGATGCACTCTCCCTCATCCCAGGTGCCCAATAACGACAACTGCTGTACCTTCGTTGCGCCCGTTGAACGGCTCTCGACCTCATTACTGCCTTTACCACTGCCCTCCGTATACCCGTGACCGATATTCGTCATTACCGAGGAAAAGCCCGCGGAAGAAGTAGGATAAGAAGATGATGAAGAGGAGGTACGAGAAGAGGAGGAAGATGCTGTACCGGACACAGAGAATAGGTGGCCATGCTCCTCCTCCTCCTCCTCCTCCTCACCCTTTGCTTGATTCGCGATAACAGAGTACAGTGACAGGACTCGACGGGAACCTGCCTCGTTCCACGTGGCAAGCACTTGATCATCGTCGCTCAGCGCCACCAACGCACGCGCTCCGGACTCTATCTTCTTCTGTGCGCCTTCTTCTTTCGCTATCGCCGCTGCGGCAGGATTGCGCGCACCATCCCCCCCCCGCTCTTTCTCCGGACCGCTCCCCCTCTCAGACATTGCCCTTTCCCGCTTCTTTTCCGATCCCGACTCGACCCGCTCGGTCCCCTTTCTATTACTACTAGCAAACAGACCGAAGCGTACAACGACGTCCCGAGAAGAGTCCACCACCCATCCCCACCGGCCGCTAGAGGACAGTGCCAGTGATCCCAAGGGAGCGCACAGAGCACAGCCGCTCGCGCACGCTCTCATAGTCACCTCGGCCTGCCCCGTGAGCAAATCCACTGCCACCAACCCTCTCCGCGTCGTCGCATACAGTATCTCGCGCTTTCCGTCTACCGCCACGTCAGCCGGCCCATCCAGATCCGGACTCGAAGCCACGCACCAGACGGTGGTAGCAGGAGCTCCGAAGGGGCGTGTCCTCTCCGCACTCGGCGACAGAGAAACGGCCAAGATAGAACGAGTACGTGCGTCCGCCACGTAAGCAACGGTCCCGTTGGCAGAGATCGCGATCGCTGTCGGGTCTGACAGGTGCCGATCCAGAGGCAGCGGTGGTGACGACACCCATTCATCGGGGTCAACGCCCGTCTCCGCACGATTGCCTCTCCGGCTTTTCCTAGTCAATAAAACCAATGCAGAAAATAAAGGCGAAGTTGCACCGGAATCGCTACGGGTGTTGGCGCTACTGGTGGTGGCCGTAGTAGTATTGGTGGTGGTAATAGTTCTAGTGGTACTAGAAGTACTATTGGTGGTGGTAGTAGTTCTAGTGGTACTAGAAGTAGCAGCACTGGTTGCTGCAGTAGCAGCACTAGAACGAGTAGTAGAAGCTTTAGGAGAAGGCGGAGGAGAAACTCTTTGTATAGGGATGTTCTGCGTATCCATGTCTGCAGTAATGCTCATCTCACCTCTGTAGGCAGACGCCGATACCAAGATTGGCGATTGCAAACGACGGTCGTTGGATTCTTCGGTATGTGGGATGTTATCCCACGCCCTGACAGCATCAGCATCGCCACCGCTTTTATGGTCGTCGTCAACGACGCCGGCACCACCGACACCCCGCTCATCTTCCAGAATCCGACTCGTGGATGAAAGCTCATTGATCGTGCGTCGAACGTCTTCGTCTTCTTCTCCGACACTCGCGGGATCCGATGCACCCCTCAGCGGGTACGCCAGTGCCGAGTCGTCACGAGTGCAAACGAGAAGCAAGACGAGAAGAAACGACGAGCCTTCTTCGCTTCTCGTAAGCGACGTCGCTCTGATCTCCAAAGAAGACTCGTTACATGCGGCGATGATATCCCTAGATATTGTCGAGATCCGGCCCACCATCGCCAGCAGCAATGACTGTCTCTCTGCCGCATCGGTGGCTTCGACATTCATTGCTCTGGTTCCAGTCCGTCTCACAAGCGCCTTCAGCAGTTGTTGCCTCGTTTTAGCCGTCGCGCCCTTGCCCTGATCAGGTCTACCGCTCTGTAGCTGTCCGTCTGGCGTCGTGCGTCGCTTTGTCGTTGTCCCCATGTCGCCATCGCCGCGATTCTTCCGGCCGCCTGGTCGATTTCGCTGCCAAGGAGTAGTCATCAGGGGTTCGATCTCTCCACGTCCGCCCCATGATGCTCTCGCTCTTGTGCCTGTGGCCGCCCCCACTTCACCGCCGCCCTCCGAATCTTCTTCCCTAATCGTCCCCGCTACATCTACTCCCGTTGTGCGTAGCGATGGCTGTTGTGCCTGCTCCCTCTCCAATTTCAACGATAGTACTGCAGTGATTGACAGCAGCAGAAGTAATACTTGCCCAAGCAGCACGTCTGTCGCCCAGAACCGGCGACTTCCACTCCTTCCTCTTCTTCCCATCCCGTCATTCGCAAAGGTGTCCGCGATCCGTGCGCCAGCTGTCCAAGTCCACGTGTCTGCTACCTGCGATCAACGTGTCGTTCGTGTATTCGGTTCTACGTGTCTGCTGTTAGGACTTTCTACGATCCACGCGTCGGCTATTCGCTTGCACGACTCCCGTTTCGTTCCGATCATCACCAGCTACTTTGTGTACTTCGTGCCCTCGCCCACCTTACACGCACGACGCAACCCACTCATTCCGTCTCCAAACAGCGGCGCCATAGCCAGCCATCGTTCAGCTCTCCACTGGCCACTACTCTTGCTCGCACTGCCATGTGGTCTCTCACGTGAACAGCGTCCCGATTCCTCGTGTGAACAGCGATTTCAATAATATTCGCCCGTCTGTCAATAATCATGGACGCAAGTGGAAAATAGCACATCGTAACGTCCGAGAACTTTTACTAATACCCCTTCTGACCATGACATACATAATGCAGTGACCTGAGTTGTTTCGCAGTCCGTACGGCTCCAATACCCGCCGTACCCGCCGTACCCGCCGGCGTTTGTCATGTTGCCTCGTAGGGCGGCGGGTCGTCCGTCATGTTATGACGGGTAGATCACGCGGGGCATCAGCGGGGTTGGGCCCCTGGTCGGTCGGGGGACGGGCGGACGGCGCCGTCAGTCAGCTTATCTATACTGGTCTGTATTGGTATCAGTTAGCAAACCCATGGCTCATTTGGTGCGTGTATCTTCCCACGCCCTAGCGGATTATACGTTCTCCATTTTTTTTCGCTGAGTAGTGCGTCCAGGACCTTCGACCTGCGACGCCGCTGCCGCTAAGCGAATGCTATGAGACGCGTGCTGCGATGAGGCTGCTACGCCCTCTCCGACCCTGCGCGTGGAGCCCTATAGACTCTGCTCGTCGGCCCCTCTGGAATCTGCGCGCGGAGCCCTCTCGACTACTGTTATACCGCGTTCCACGCGGGGACGCCGCCATTCGGGTAGCATGTGTCGTGTTCCAGACAGTAAGCTTGTTAAAGGTCTTCTCAAGTGAGGGGACGGTCAGCCTTCTGGATTTGGCAGGCTAGGGCCAGAAGTTGTGGTAGCCCTGACGTTGCATATGTTAGACCTTGGCCAGGGGGCCAGGCGATTAGACACTGCCCCTGTGATACCTAGAACTGCATTCCTCATACCTAGAAGTGCATTCCTCATATCGGGTTGCAATAGCATGTTAATACCACCACGCGACCTTCAATGCGCTGCATCGGACGGGGGTCGGGGAACCAACGACTGGTAATGAAAAATGAAAGGGGTAACTTAAGTAGAGTCACAAAAACGAGTTATAATTGCAGTATGGGGCAAGATACAGTTTGCAATTGCACTTCGGGCACCCTACCTGGCCAGAAAGCTGGTTTGTATACATTGCCCCAACTGCAATTGCAAACTGTATCTTGGCCCATACTGCAATTATAACTCGTTTTTCTGACTCCCGTGTAGTTTCCCCAAATTAAAATAAATCGAATGTTGAAAAAAATAAAACGAAAGGGGACAACGGGGGCAGCAGGGCGGGAGAGAGAGAGAGAGAGAGAGAGAGAGAGCCGGCCCATTCGACGTGGCTACGCACCGGCTCTCTCTCTCTCTCTCGGCCCGTTCGACGTGGCAACGCACCGGCTGTCTCTCTCTCTCCCACCCGGTGTATTTCTTTGTTTCTCTTTTTTTCTTTTCGGAGGCTGGTTCGTTTTCTTTTTTTTACTTTCGTTTTTTGGTTTTCGAAAAATGAAGAAAAACCTGTTTTCGAAAAATGAAGAAAAACCTGCTACCCGTAGCTCTAGGCTCGGCAAGGCTCGGCTTACCGGTAGCGGGAGGCTTGGACTCRATAGCTGGGCGAGGTACTGGTGGTTTMAACCACCAGTACCTCTCTCAGCTATTGATGCCGAKTCTAAAAATGCCCTGSGAGCCAATTTTTGTCGAGCCTGCAAGTGAAAGGTACCAGCACAAGGGAAAAAGAGGGCGGTTCCGGTACCCTCCTCTCTGAAACCCTTCTGCTGGACCTCTGACCAGCAGAGGGAATACAAAGAAGGTCGTCGTTTTCACGCACGAAAAAGAAAAGAAGTGAAAAAAAAAAAAAAGAAAGACGCCGAAGGCATTCAAGTGCTTCCCACCTCTGACGGGAGTCTTTTTTTTAATCTGGACTCTGGAGAGGACAGCGGCCTTTCCGGTCTTTTTTATTTTGCATTGTAGTATTACTGTGGGAACCCCGTAGCAGTCAGCCCGTGTTCAAGCCTCCAACGACGGAACATGGGCGGGTTGCACTCTAGTTGCAGGTGGGTGATACCGGCCAGGGGTCAGCCGGTAGCATTAGGACCAAGCTTCTTCAATGGGTCAGTCGCTGTGCCTCCCCTCCAGTCTCCTCCCCCTACAAACATTAGCAGTCACTGATCAATGCCACTCTCGGGGACCAAGGGGCTCTCTCTCGGTTGCAGCCGCCAAGCTTGAGCAGGAAGGTACATGAGCCGAATGGGGATTGAGCCCGACCTCCTGAATGCCACTCGCGTCCCTTACCTTACCAGCAGTTGATCGACCGGGAGCCCCTGATAAACAACAGAGATTCTGTTTCCTCAGGAAAGAAAAAAAAGTGTCCAGTTGATGTAGCTCAGTGGTTAGAGCACCGGTTGGAAATGCGCATTGTGGTATGAGGTTGCGGTTGCAGCCTTGCGCATGGACAACGGCAGGGCGTTAGAATGACGCACAGATGGACACACATTCCCTTGGGCTGACACATGGTAAGCTTATGCAGACACTGCCTGTGCACCACCCAAGGGTTGTCCATGGTGTTGTATGTCGGGTCTTGATACTGCGTGGGTTGCTTGTGGCTGTTGCTCGTGGTTGTTCTGAAGATCTCCCCAGTCACGGGTTCGAGTCTGGCTTGGGAGTTTGGGGGGGGTTCTTATCCAGCTTGGCCGGTCATCTCTTGAAATGAACACAGAGTTCCCTCTACATAGTACTGCACATATCTGGCCTTCGGGCACATACATCTCGCTATACAGTTAGACAGAGCACACATGCCCTTCGGGCAGATACACAAACACATGGCCCTATGGGCTCATACAAACATACATAGCCTCTGGCCATACACACATACACACAACTACGATACTGGGCAGGGGGGGTATATCAGGTATATGACGGGGTCTCCTCACGCATGGCTTAGCTCTAGGGTAGGAGTAGGGATATAAGTCGCTCCGGCTAGTCTGAGTTCCGCCTAGCCTTGGGTAAGCTAGGGGAAGGACGGTAGGATGTGTCCGCTGGCCTGACTTGCTTAGGTAATCCTGCTGGGTAGACTCTCTGAATTGGGCCTGCAGAAGATTGCATGAGCCTGGCGTCCGAAGTTCCCGTACGGCAAGGTTCGTCCGGTTCTGCTTCCATCAGGGTTGGGAGGTTGGCCCAGCCTTGGTGGTTGTCACTGCTGTCTGCTCCAAGTTGCCCTCGATACTGGTAGGGCGATGGTCCTGAGTGCTGGTCACAGTGAGGTAGGATAGTAGTGACAGGGGGTGCGCTGAGAGTATTAACGTTGGGATGGGTAGGGTAGGTGACCTATCCTGTCAGGACATCCATTGGCTGCCGCTACCAGGAATCACTGCGGGTCTGGTCCTTGGCCTCTAAAACACCCTAAGAAAAAAAAATAAAAAAAAAATAAAAGAAAGAAAAATAAAAAAAGGAAAGAAAAAATAATAAAAAGTTAAAAAATGAATAGCGAGCTACTGAGGCCTTATCGTACCACCTCATGCCTGGCCAGAGGTACAATCATATGCATTGTGGACAGGGCTTCCTGAGAATGCCTTGAAAAGAAGGGGATTGTGGACAGGGCTGCGTGAGAATGCCTTGAAAAGAAGGGGGCTGACAAAAGCAATAGGGCGTCCTCCCACTACTCTCGACATGCTCAAAAGACACAAACCATGGCCGTGTATCTTTCCATGTTCTAGCGGAAAATTGWTTCTCATTTTGCACGAGGCCCATAGATTGTTCCCCCCGCCTCTCCCGCGGAGTCACGTGAGAAACAGAAGACATTCTTCTTCCGAAAAGAAAAAAGAAAAAAAACAAAGGCAAAATGGCATTTCAACCTCTGAACTACTTGACGTGTTTCTACCCATGTTCTACAAGACTATTCATTCTCATTTTGCACATTCGGTGAGTCATGGAGCCAGGCCCTAGATCTCGATAGCTCTTTTTTTACCTTTTTGTAGTAAGCCCTGTCAACAAGGCCGGGCACTCCCTTCTCATTTTTCGACACTTCGTAGCAGTACACAGATGAATGCTTTCCATGTTTCTCGGGAGATGCAGTTCAAACTAAAAAAAAAACAAAAGCAGAAACGCCCCAGGCCCAAATCGTCCGCCCCTATTTTGAAACAGGAAAAAATGCCACCCCTCAAAAGGGAAACTGTGGACGGCGCCTTATGCTGCTTTTCGAACGACCTGGACAAGCTAACCTGCCCTGTGACCGGTCTTAGGGACGACTGCGACCGGACACTTTTTCTGCTTTCGGAAACCCCAAACGGACCCATCCTAGCAACGTTGTACTGCACGATATTACCCAAAATGGAAAGGACATGAAACGACGAAATGCAAACCACACAAGGCGCAGCCTCCTGGTTGGGAACTGGGTATTACTGGTGGCATGTTTTTTTCGGGGGGGGGGGGGGGGGGGGGGGGGGGGGGGGGGGGGGTTGTTGTTTTTGTTTTTTGTTTTGTTTTTTTTTCGTTTTTTTTCCCTGGGTTCCTGAGGCCAAGGTCGCCGGTTCGAGGAAGGGGAGCGCCGGTACCGGGCGGGTAGCGTAGCGCTCCGCTACCGGGCGTTGCCGCAGGTTTTTTTTACGCTGCGCTGTTCACCGTCAACCCCGCCGCCATGACGGGGAACGGTATGGCTGCTGCTACACCCCTCAACGTGGGTGGAGGAACTCGCTCTCTCATAGCCAAGCACCTGCTGAACAGTCCTAGTAGGTAGAGTAGGGTAGGAGGAAGAAGGTTGAAGGAGGAAGAGACTGGAGAAAGGAAGAAAAGTCGAGCAGTCAACACACCTGGAAAACTACGACAAAGTCACACCCTAGGGTAAAGGGGAGCGAAGAAAAGGAGAAGGGATGGCGTCCCGACGGCACTAAGGAAGTCAGGAGAGACAACAACCACGGGGACCACCCGACCCGAGAGGTGAGGACGACAGAGTACGCAACTCTGTAGGGCGCTGTTGTGATGAAGGTATCTGCCCGGATGACCTGGACATCGGTGAAGTGGTCGAAGACGAGAACGGGAAAAGGTTCGTAGTCAATAGTGCGGTGGAAGAAATAAAAAAGTAGTGGTTAAAAGAGTGTACGGTAATCCTGATTTTTCAAGAAGAGGTAAAGAAACTATCGAGATCAATGAAAGAGGATTTAGTGAGGGCCTACAAAGACGGGTGGTTGGCTGAGAGGCGTTTTCATCCTGACGTGCGCAGAGGAAGAGTGAGCTTTGAAGGAGCCAACGTAGTCTCGTACGTGGCAAATGCAAAGGATGTGGCGCAGTGGTTGATAAACCAAGGAGAAATAAAACTCAGCATGGCAGATGAGGAGTATGTAACGATATGTAAACCTTGGATGACCCGTAATGAATTGAAAGAGATCCGCCTGCAGGAGGCCGCAACAAATTTTTGGATTATCGCTCTGCGCATCCCGTTAGACGCTTATTATTATCTTAGGAGTGCAGTCAGGAGCATGTTCGAAAAAGTGAGGAACATGCATCCACCGGAGTACGATCGTTCCCGTCCAAAGTTGATGAACATTAAAATGGACATACACCCAGAGACGCGATACTAGATTGATGATGAGCTAGTTATTCAAGGACCGGCGGGCGAAAGGTGGAAGGTGGAAATCACATCGCCTTACACAAATTGGTGTCGACGTTGCCGTTGGTATTTCCATACAGAAGAGAATTGTCCGAGAAGTCGCCAAAAAGACGGTCGTAGGAGAGAAGGCCCAACAAGATCGGGTGGGCGCAGAGAACGATTCATGCAATTCTTGATTAATCAGCCGAGGACGGCCGAAGCAAGGGCAGAAGAAAGAAGGGTGGAACAACAGGTGGAACTCCGAAGGTCTCAAGCCGGAAGCAGGCACTCGGAACAGCAGGTGAGAGAGAGGCTGGCACCAGGACCGGAGGTCGACGGTGGAAGAAGAGAAGCCCCCAGAGCAATGGAAGAACTGCCCCCCTTGAGAAACAAAAGAATAGAGGAAGGACACGGGGAGAGGCGAGACGATCATAGGTCGCAACGGACGAGGATGGAACGAGAAGATTGGCCATGAGGGTTGTACTTGTAAGGAGGAGGAGGCACCAGCCCGAACCCAAAAGGAATGTTCAGAGAAGCATAGTAGAATGTGAAACTAATGCGAGACCCACAGATATACGGTATGGGCCATCCAATGGACTTAATGGGTCCACAACACCTACCCAGGTGTGAAATTTATGACCAAAGGACTGTACATCCAGCATGCCCACAAGCGCAGTATCCAGAAGGGATACTAGAGTGGCGAAGTTCGATCCCTCAAGGACTAGAGAGAGGGTCGGAGGCACAAGGGATTCAACCAGGCAGGAGCATGAGCGAAAGGCAAGGGGTAAACGAGATGGGGATGAGACGCCGAGGGGGACCTTGGGGGAGATGGAAGAGACCAGAGACACAGGAGGAGGATATTGCAGAGAGAGGCCAATGACTTCTTGGGGCCAAGCAAGAATTGGTAACCACGGACAAGGATCGGAACGAACAAGCAGAGTTCACGAGGAGGAACCACACAGAGAAAGAAGACAAGATCCAAGGAGGCCAGAAGATATCCCAGAGGAGGAACCACACCCAAATTTGTCCAGGACACCAACCTCCTCCCACTCTAGAGTGAGAATGGGGAGTGAATGGCTGGGACCAGATGGAACCGAAGAAGTTTACTTTCCACTACTGGATGCCAGAATCCCGCCTGAAACAGCGGAGCTGCTGACGCAGTTGGGGATCATATGGTATCGAATGGAGGTCATCCGTGAGAGAAATCTGCAAACATTAGAGGACATCAAAATCGCCCCCGACATTAATGGGGACATCCTCCTGAACGTGAGTGGAAGGTTGGAAGAGAACGAAGGCTTACAATCGGCCTTCATGATTGGAAGTCGGACAAAGGAATGAGGGGAAGGCTCGCGTGCCAGCTCATCCAGATACAGTTCAAGGGGGAGCACAAGAAGTGCCAAGAGGGACCGCTCCGGATCGCAAGGTGCAAACAAACAACAACAACAACAACAAACAACAACGATCGCCTGCATCCAACAGAAGGCGGAAGGTTCTCAAGCGGATGGATAGACTAACAATAGCAACCTGGAATGTGCGGGGCCTGGGGGATACAGAGGGAAGAGCTAAGAGGAGAAGAGTGAGGAGTTGGGTGCACGAGTGGGGGATAAACTGTCTGATCATGGTACATGAATCGAAGCTGAACGAGGATAAACTGAGGGAATTGGGAGGATGGTGGGATGGCCCGCAAGTGTGGGCACCGGCACAGGGCACCAGAGGGGGTGTAGGGATCCTCCTTCATAGGGATCTGCAGGTCAAGGTGCTGGAGACAGAGGCAGACATCTGGGGAAAATGGGCATGGATGAGAGTTGAAGCGGGGACAAAGGAATGGCTACTGATGACAGTTTACGCACCAACACAAGTGAGTGACAGGTCCAAGTTCTACAAAAAAGTGGTTCGAAACACGCCAAAGACAGAGAAGATTGTGCTGGCAGGGGACTGGAACCTCTCTTTGGACGAAGCCCTGCGTCCAGGTTCTCACTATGCAAATAGGCAGGATGTGAGGGCATTATTGGAAGTGAGAGAGGAAATATCGGTAGTAGATCCATTCAGAATCCTGAGACCAAAGGGTTCGGGATATACTTCGGTCTCACGTATACACAGGGGCAGACAAGTGGTGACAAGACGCAAACTAGATTACTTTCTGGTGAGTGAGGGAGTGATGGAGGGAGTGACAGCAGTACACCAAGTGGGCAATCCCGTGTCAGACCATAAGCCGGTAATAGCCAAAATCAAGTTGCGAGGGGGAGTGGAGAGGGGAAGAGGTTTTTTCAGATTGAACGCTCAAAAGATCCAGGGTTAGTAGAGTGGGTCCAGCAGCATATGACAGTTTGGGAAACAACCAGATAGTACTTCGACACTACCGCAGAATGGGTGGACAGCGGAATAGGCATTGCCTCCAAGATCATGGACGTGAGCTCAAGAATACTCGCCAGGTCAAGGAATAAGAGGGAAGCGGAATGCAAGAGAAGGGTGGAAGAGGCGGAAGAAAAAATGGAGGGTCACCCCATTTCAGTGCTGGCCTGGGCAACAAAAAGGGAAAGGAGGCTTGCAGAGTGGGAAAAGCCACGGGTAGATAAAGAGAGGATGTGGAAGGAAGTGTTGGAAGAGAAAGGGATTGTGGTACACGACAGAATGACATTCCAGAAGTTGAAGCCAAGGAGAACCCAAAGGTAGATGGTGAAACTCAAACATCCGATGGATGACACAGCTCCTAGAGCGACCACCGCAACAAGCATCCTAGAATACGCAAAAGTGTACTATGAGGACATCCTGACTACAAGAAGACCCCAAGACGACACCAACACAGATCTCACTCGGATCTCCGACATGTGGAACGACACGGGGGTAAGGCTCTCAGTGCAGGCAAGGCTGGACCTGGACCGACCAGTAACAGTAGAAGAAACGAAGCAGACACTGCGCAACATGGCCAAGGAGAAGTCACCGGGTATAGATGGTTTAACAGTGGAATTTTACATCAAGAACTGGACCTGGGTGGAACCACCACTAGTGGAACTATTTAATGAGGTCACGTTTCTAAGCGGAGGAAAGTTGGGTGCACAGATAACTCATGGTATCATCACTCTGTTGTTCAAAAAGGGAGATAAGGCAAAGGTCAAGAACTGGAGGCCTATCTCCCTTTTGAACATTTCGTACAAAATCTTGGTGAAAACACTCGCAAGAAGACTAGCCAGGTACCTGTCGGATCTGGTAGGAGGCGATCAGGGCGCTTTTGTCCAGGGTCGATCGCTCTTCAATAACATTATTACTGTGATCGAGGTCCTCAAAATAGTACAGTCAGAGAACTTGGATACGACGGTACTCCTTCTGGATTTGGAAAAGACCTACCATAAAGTAGGCTGAACATTTGTCTTAACAACTTTGAGACACATGGGCTTCGAACGCGGATTCTGCAGCTGAATCATCACAATGTACACCTATTATACTTCATCGGTCGCGGTCAACGGGCACCTCTCAACCCCCTTCAGATTAACAAGGTCCCTGAGGCAAGGCTGTCCGCTGGCGCCGCTTCTATTCATCCTGCAGATGGAGGTATTGCTGAACTGAATCAGGAGACACCCAGATATCAGGGGCTTGCAGCTCCGTAACCATAAGGAGTGTACAGTCAAGGCACTTGCTGACGATCTATTTGCAGTTTGCGAAAATACAGCGGAATCACTGTCAGCTAAGGAGACAATGAGGAAGTATTCGGAGTTGTCGGAAGCGTTTGTGAACTGGGGCTAGTCAACCTATTTGCTGGCAACAGGGTATGTACTGAACGTAGAATGGGGAATGAGAAGGGTAGAGGAAGGAGAAGAAGAACAATTTATGGGGGTGTTGATTAGTCTGCAGATGCAGGAGTCAACCCAAGGTCTGCTGTTACAGCAAAGAATTGATGCAATACTGAATTTGTGGGGCAGAACCTGACATCTTCCCATTATGGGCAGGGCTTTGGTGGCAAATACGGCACTGCTAACAATACTGTGGTTTGTAAGCCAGGTGAGAGAACTGGCATGTGGAGTACTGGTAGCAGTGTGCAGATTAGTTGCCCGCTTTTTGTGGAAACCCTCAGCCAAACAAACGAAAGGGTTCCTGGTCAAGATAGCCTGAGAAACTCTTACCTTTCCAAGAGAGAAAGGGGGACTGGGCCTAATGGACCTGGCCAGTAGGAACCAGACACAACTGCGCACTTGGTTGTGCAAGGTTGCAACTTCGGATGTTAACGAACATTGGATCCTACTGGCGGAACGAATTCTTATGTCAGAATGAGAATTGTCACGCCCAGAGGATGTCTGGGCGTGTTTTTTTATGGAGTCTTTTTGCAAGAGAAGGCTGAAGTCAAGTTTTTGGAATGCGGTATGAAAGGCCTGGAAGAAACAACCACCAGAATCCAGCCAACGGCCTCAGACGAAGGAAATGGTTCTGGCTCATATACTGTTCGACAACCCTGCAATTAACCAGAACGGCAGAACCTTTGCAGCAGATGGCTCGGTAGCAACGTTTGGGTTAGCATGGGTTCGAAGGGGGGTGACACGAATTCGAGATATATGGTCACAGTTACTGGGGGGTTGGGAGCCACTGACGAACATCAAAAGGAAGCTGAGTGGTTTGCATAGGGTGGAGGAAAATTGGAATGCGCTGATTCGGGCCATCCCTCCGGAATGGCTACAGTTATTAGGCCCTGAGGGAGTGGACCTTGCTGGCACATGGTACATTGCAGCGCAGGATGAGGACCCAGCAGTGGTTTGGAAGTTGGAAGAGATCGAGCCAAGCGGATTTAGAAAGGTGGAAAGGTGGAAGGCAACAGAGCACACAAATATGCTGGAGAGAATTGGAGAAGAGAGAATCATGCGGTGGACCAACCCACCCCAAATTCGAGTTGCCGTATCGGTTGGGAAAAACAGGAGGACCAAAATTCTGACATGGTTGGGCAGAGTACCATTAAGGGAGCTAAATATTGATCCACTGACGTGGTCCTGGAAAATAACAGAGGAAGGTCTCCCGGATCTCAATCTGGCTCACTATTCGGTGAGATCTGGGAATGCGCTGATAGGTAGAGGCAAGAAGACCCCAGCGAAAGTGGCAACAGGCAGATGGCAAGCAACGTTCGGTGGAGAAATCCACAATGCGGAGGAACAGTTCAACAGGCTGTGGGATACACTGAAGGTTCTGCCAAATGGCAAACAGGTGAGCATCCTGTGGCTGCTATCCTTGCTAATAACCCCATCAACAGTCTGGCTGGTGAGCAGGGGGGTGGAGGTAGATCTACAGTGCAGACGATGCAACTGGCCCTTTGAACAGGCACCTATGGTGGGAATGCCCGGCGTCAAAACGGATCAGGAAGTCGTGGGAGTACCACTGGAAGAGAATGGGGGGGGAAGGTGTTGACTGGGAAGAAAAGTGGGTATTGTTAGGCTTCCTCAGCCCAGGGGTAAAAGCTAAAGGCGGTTGGGGATACATAGCTCATGTGATCAGAGGAACCCTTTGCGAAGTGATTTGGGCGGACCACAACAGAGCAAGGTTCGAGAACAGACCAATGTCAGACGTGGAATTAAAAACAAGGACTAAACAAGGCATAAAACTGGCAATTTCGGTGGATTGGAGAAGGATTGTGCACGAGGGCAGAAGAGGCCGAAGACAACTGAACTAGTTTCTGAACACTTGGGCACGAGGAAACCAATTGGCCACGGTCCACGGTACCAAGGGGCTAGTTATTTCTCAATGGATTGGAGAAAAGCAGCCAAACAGTAGACAAAGGGGACCAAAATGAAGGGTCGAGGGAGGGTAGTTAACGGGCAAGTGTAGATAGAAAGGTAACGACAGTTGGGACCAGGGCACTCGGTCCCACTTAGGGCCGCGGTGGGCCGCTAGGAGAGTGTCGGCAGTAGTAGGACGTGGTCCTCTGGGCCGAATTAGTCCCAGATGTAGGTTAGGTTTAGAGCTCTGGCGGTGCCATGAATTCATTCTATACACAGCGAGTAGGAGGTATACAAAGGAGGAGAAAGAGATGAGACACCACAGTATTGGATTATGCAGGACTGCTTTCTGCTGGATTGAATAATCTCTAGTTTAGTTCGAACATTGGTGAAAGAATTTTCCTCAGGCAGAGCCTGTAAGCTAAGCTGACAGATGCTGTCAGATACATTCCGGGTTGAATTGTGAGGTCCCCGACCTCAAAAATGGCCTTTTGATAATGAAACTTGAAGTGGATTTTTCGTTTAAAAACAAAAAACAAGAAACAAAAAAAAACAAAAGGTCGTCGGTTCGCATCCGTGCTTGCACGGAGGAGGGTTGAGGCCTAGATGTGCGAATGTGCCCATGGAACTTGCGGGCATGCCGTAAGTCCCGTTTGAGTGCCCGGATATAAGTACCTGTGGGGGGTTACGTGCTGATTGAAGCTAAGTGTGTGAGAATTGCGGTTTCTGTGTGGTGCGTCCGTGTGGTGTTGTGTGGTGTGTGTTGAGTTGGACATTACAGCCTTGCAGGAGTGAACTGGATATCATGGTCATTATGGTTCACTTTTTAGAACACCATGTCCTGGCTGTAGTGGTTAAACCACCAGTACTTGGCCCAGCTATCCGCCACAGAAAAAAAATAGAGTAGAAATATTTCTAGTTGGATGAATTTGGGTGCTCCTGTAGTGGTCCGTACGTTTCCTAAAATCATGGCGCGTTACCGGGCACGACTTTAGGAATTACTGGTCGTTTAAGAGACTTGGTTCCTGAGGCCAAGGTCACCGGTTCGAATCCATGCTTGCACGGAGGAGGGTTGAGGCCCAGATGTACATATCCATAAACTACTGTGAATGCACCCGTGGAACGTGCGGGCATGCCGTAAGTCCCATTTGAGTTCTGTTCGAGTCTCGTTTGAGTGATTGGGTATGAGTACCAGTGGGGGGTTACATGCTGATTGGAGCAAATTGTGCGAGAATTGCCACGTTTGTGTGGTGTGTCCGGGTGTAAGTACCAGTGGGGGGTTACATGATGGCTGGAGCGAGGTGTGCGAGAATTGTCGTGTCGGTGTGGTGCGTGTGCGAGAATTGCCGCGTCGGTGTGGTGCGTGTGCGGTGTGTGTTGACTTGGACACTACAACCTTGTAGGAGTTACGTGCTGATTGGAGCGAAGTGTGCAAGAATTGTCACGTCTGTGTGGTGCGTCGGTGTTGTGTTGTGTCTGGTGTTGTGCCTGGTGTGTGTTGAGTTGGACACTACAGCCTTGCAGGGGTGAGATGGATATCAGGACCGGTATGGTTCCACTTTCTATAGCACCGTGTCCTGCCTGTAGTGGTTAAGAGACTTGGGCCTTCACACATCTCTAGTGGGCAAAGCTTTGGCAATCAATAATGGTATAAAATTGCATTTTGGTCCCAGCCACCCAAACAACTCACCCGCCTCAAAGAAGCCATCACATCATACCTATAGAGGAATGATTAGGAACTGAGGGCGTGCATAAAACGAGTGGCATGAGCACAAATAGCCCAGCCTCGAACCTGGGGAGGTCTAACCATCTTAGATCTAAAAAATCAAATTAAGGCCCTATTGATTAAGACAATAGTCAGACTAATGATGGTCGACGACCTCCCATGGGGTCGCTAGCCTGAGAGACGGTTAACGGAGCTAGCCAAAACAGTCAACTCCAAGACCCCAACAAACACCAAACTTGGCATACACAAACCTGAACAAAAAAAAAACACAAAAAAAAAAAAAAAAAAAAAAAAAAACTATAAAAAAAAATCTCCAATGCACTTTTCAGGGTTGGGGGGGTTAACCAGGGCTGAAAAGTGGGGGTCCTTGTTAACCGCTTATACCATATCCAGCTATCAAGCCTGGCCCCCTCAACACTGGCTGACAAGCAAGTGCACGCACTGACATGGCTCACAACCCCCACATGGTCTATCCCAACTACTCCAAGGGCAAGAGACTCGACCTAGCAAATGGCCCCTTGTAGACATCCATGGTGGCATTATGGAGGGAGGTAGGCCCCTCAAGAACCACGCCATCATTGAGGTGGCACGAGATTTCGCGGCAACCCTGCTTCGGAACCCCGTATATCCTCGATCCTCACAGGCAACCAATATCCATTAACCAAACCTCGCATTGGTTCTCATGGGTCAGAAAGGGGATATTCTCAGTGGGTGATCTGTGGGATACCCAGGCAGGAAGGTGGAAAACAACAGAGGAACTTCGCAATCAGTTGAAGCACATCCGAAACATCAACGAGAAACCACAATAGATCCAATAAGTTATCCCCATTGCATCAATGCAGGTCATGCGTCGAGGTCCACAAAATTGCAAATGAGACTTTGTGGTCCTAGAGACCTCGCTCCCCCTCCCCATGGGGGTGTACTTGGTATCACATTGCACAACCTTGCAGGTGGAGTTAGCCGCATGTGAACCAACACTACCAGAAGCAAGGTTGTCCCGCCTCACCCAGAACCCTGACCAAGACGAAACCCACTCGACGACCGACCTTATAAGAATCTGGATATTAGATGGTGAGTCGAATGGGTGATGGACCTACGAAACGACAACGCCGTTGTGCCTCCTACCGTTCGACTTGGCCAAATGATAATAGGAGCGAGCACGCCCACTCCCTTTTTGAAGTACACAATCAAAGATTGTTACAGGCGAATCCACAAAATCATTGACATCACTGACATTGTCAAATGGAGATGGATTTGAGACGCCGATATAAATTAAGCAAACTTACAACACTTTAAATAGTCAACATACGCCCATCTATCTCCGATCTTCGACGCTAGACTCGGACAACCGTCAAGGCGGTTGCGAGTCCTACCCTCCTCTTCACCCTACAAGGACAAGTGGTATGCGGGTCTTTGTAGGAGTTGGGTGCCCCTAACACTGAAAGTGGGGTTCCATGATCCGAGGCTTGAAAACAGGTCAAAGGGTTAGACTTTGATAATTGTTACGAACTTTAACGTCCAACTATAAATGTTAAAAAGTAAATCATTTTTTCTCTCAATACGGATCATTTGGTCTACGCACAGTCCGAGAGGACCGTGAAAACATGTCACATATGAAAAAAAAGGTACAGAAGAACACGCGGCGAACACTCTCACAATCATTGTGCGACTCCCTTCAAAAATATACTTAGGCTCGTAGAAAAAATCAGATCTGGACTTCCAATCTCAAAACATACATGCAATCACATCAAAGATTCAATATCGAAATACCACACATTACACGAGCTCAACTTCAACCACTTCTCTAGACTCATACCCCTCACCTTAGCCATACGAGCCTCAACCTTTGTCCAACCTTCCATAATAAAATACTCATTACCTTTTCTAATGGTCATTCAATAAAAGATTGGGTAAAAAAAAAACAAAAAAAACAATTCGAACCACACGGGCTAAGGCCTTTAGGTTGAGTGGCGAGAATGAGTTAGAGTTGAGTTGTAAACCAGCGAATTGGCAACCAACATGTTATCAAAATGTAACAGGAGATGATCCTCGTAGGATCAAACTGAAACTGGTCATATCTTGAATCGAAAGTATCAACAAAGGATCTGTAACACAACACTGACCAATCCCCAAGATTAAACTATAAGTGTATAGATTACAAATCATCATATCACACTTCACTCAGAAACCTTCCAATGACTAAATTTAAATTTACCTCTGAAGCAGTGTCAGAAGAAAGAAAGATTTTGGTGACATCTCCCCTATAAAGGATGGATTGTCAAAATCTTTCTTATCATAATATAATATAACTCCTTAAAATCAATAAAATTTTGACAACATTCCCTTTCGATAAAATGTTTTTCTATAATTTATACTTGTCTGAATATAAAAACTGAAACGATCATTAATTCTAAATGGTCAAATTTTGTCTAACTCCTCGAATTAACAAAAAATTGGGCAACATCTCCTTCAAAGAAATAAACTTCCCAGATTTGTACTAAGTCAGATATGAACTCGAAATAAAACTTGAGTTTTTGTCAAAACAAAATTGAAGTAACTTTTTAGATTTACGGATTTCTATGGGTCATCGTATGCTTGAAGGTATAACTCTCATAACTGAGACAATTTGGCTTTCTGCACGGTCCTGCATTTCCATATCGGTGCACAAACTTGCTTACGAAGACAGACATCGATTCCGCTTTTAATTATCCTCACACTCTTAGAATTACTTGACATGCTAACTGTTTTATTGCATCAGAAGGAAAAAATTCGGGAAACATTGTCAATAGACAATACGTACGAACTTGTGTAGAAAGAAAAATGCCGACTGCTCTCTCTCTCTCTCTCTCTCTCTCTCTCTCTCTCTCTCTCTCTCTCTCTCTCTCTCTCTCATCCCGGTGTTTACACGACGAAACTTCAGACAATCCGAA
>BFEA01000092.1:3129263-3140073 GCA_003427395.1 Chara braunii
ACACACACACACACACACACAGGAATAAACTGCGAGCCGGGAAGTGGGAAAGGAATAAATGATGGAGAGAGAGGAGGAGACGCAGAAAGATGGGACAGGAGAGGTGAGAGCGGCATGTGCGTGCCTCGGTTCCGTTTGGCTTGGAAATCGGACGGCCTTGAGTCTACTTTTGCCACGTGGCCGACGATTCAGCTTCCACATGGAAGATGGTCATGTCAGCACCATTTACCCTGACTGTTCAACTTCTAGGTGGCGCCCTCAAGGTGTCCAAGGGGGTATATAGCGGTCGATTCTTATTCGACCGCTATAACAGGGTGTAGTCTATGCAACAGAGAATGTGAGATTCGATCTGACCACACTGTACACAAAGGTCGTAATCGATCCGACCGCTGCATCCGTGTCCTTTGGGCAGAGACAGAACACCCATTCATATGGAACGGTGGGATTGAATGTGACTAGTGTAGGGTGTAAACTATGCAACACGGTATATAAGATTCCGATCCGACCACACCATACAGAGCGGTCGAGCTCGGTCCGACCGCTGCATCTCTCTCTACTCGACAGAGGCAGAACACTTGATAGTGTTCATGAGCGGCCAGATTGAATTCGACCGGTGGTGTTATATGCAATCGAGTACATGAGGTTTCAATCCCACCACACCATAGCGGGTGGATTCCATTCGACCGCTGCATCTTTGTCCACTGTGAAGAGATAGAACAGTCGTTCACATGGAGCGATCGGATTCAATCCGACCCGTCGTGTTATATGCAACAAGGTATGTGAGACACGGATCAGACAACAACATACGGATTGAACAACAGTATACAGAGCGGTTAAATTCAATCCGACTATATCATCTCAGTACACTGGGCAGAATCAGAACACTCGTTCACATTAATGTGAATTGTCGAATTGAATTCGATAGGTGAAGTGAGGAATCCGAAGGTGGGATAAGCTGCGTATTACAGAGAGGTCAGATTCGATCTGACCGCCGCATCTCTGTCTACTGGGCACACTGAATCCGACTGGTGGGAATGTGTTGATAACTAACTTTTTTGTGGCCTTCAACTTGGTTGTAAGGGAGCAGGAAATAATCTTCATTGCTTCACCATTGCTCTTCCTTGTCGCCTTCCTTCTTCAAATTTTTGCCACTTCAGCTTCTCCTCGATCCCATGATCTCTTGCAGTATCTTATTTCCTTGTCGTTTCCCCTCTCTATCTCGTTCCCCAATCTTTCGTCGACCCTGCCAGGCGCCAGCCACCAGGTGCCAGCCATGGATCCTTACTGCTTTCGTCCCTCGAGTGCGTTCAGCCTAAGCAAAATTTTCTCGTCAACATCCGTGTATGTTGGTCATGACTTTTTGGTATTTGCGCTTGTTGTCATCGTAGTCAGTGTATCCTAAACCCTCCATTCATCTTCTATATTTAGACACTCGAAAGGTTCTAAGGTGCATTTCGATGTTGTGAGGATTGTGGTTTTGTTGACTTCTCATATTCATAGCATATCATGCTCTTTTGCAATGACCTTAGTCATGAATTAAACAACGATTAGGCACATGAAAGGATGGATCCACATGCAGCGGGTGCCCTTGGGGATTGAAACCCATAATGCCATGGGCATAAACTTGCATTTGCCTAAGGTGATCATCTGCCCTCGGGGCAGTTTTGCTTTGAAATCGTAAGGCTCATCCATCCTTCACTTCTGTTGCTTTCATCTGTGATCCCCATGGTTCCTTCAGGTGCAGTCTGTCGAGCAAAAGTTATGCACAATCTTACTCTTATGAACCATGGTCCAATCCAATTTCACAGTAAAAATTTATCTTCACGATGCTAACACAATCGAATTCAATTCGACGTTAGTAAATCGATGAAGTCTCTCTCTTTCTCTCTCCATAACCATACTTCCAAGCCTCCTCTTATGCCTTACGTACTCCCTTCCTCCCTCCCTCACTTCCTCCCTAACTCCCCCCATGTCGTACTTAGTGCCTCCCTCTCTTGCTTACTTTCTTCCTTCCCTGCCACTATCCCTCCTTGCTTCCCTCCCTACCCCATTCCCTCCTTCCTTGTC
Source organism: Chara braunii (assembly GCA_003427395.1). Lineage (NCBI taxonomy): Eukaryota > Viridiplantae > Streptophyta > Charophyceae > Charales > Characeae > Chara > Chara braunii. The sequence goes on from BFEA01000092.1 coordinate 3,131,331, forward strand.
CACCTAGCATAAGATGAGTGGGTCACCCTTCTTTTGGACATTGTCTTATTTATTTATCCAATGGTGGTGGGTTAATTTATCCTATTCTTTAGGGTATAATTGAGTAGGTGGATGTTAGATTGGGTTAGTCTGGGAAGCCAGGTTCTTCCTGTTGGTGTAGTGTTTCGGTTTTCTTGTGTAAAGAAAACATACGTCACTTCCTTCATGAATTCAAAAGGGGCGCATATGTTTAGGGCTTCGTTCTGTGAACTTGGAATGAGAACTGTTTTTGGGTTATTGTGCTGAGGCCGCTAATGTTTGACATCTCTTGGCTGCAAAGTCAGAAGTTCCACTTGTTGTGGAGTTTCTTAAATTTGCACTTGAGAACGAGTCGTAGGTCAATATCCATAGGTTTGGAAAGGGACGACGATTTCTGAACCACGGGTGGCTGTTGAAGGTGCCTTGGTTCTTTCTACAATCAACGTGCGTATTCCACGTGACAGAGAAGGGAATGGCACTGCAAACCTTGCCACTTCAATCTCTGTCGCGCAACAAGAAAGTCTAAAAGGAGCTAGAGACTTCGCTCCTAAGGCACCTCATAAGCATCAACCAGTTGAAGCTGCACGTTCGGCAATCTTGCATCGACTCTATCATAACCTCACGTGCAAACCAACCACTCAGTCTAACTGACATCCATATTGTTCCACAAAGATTTAACGATGACGATAGTGAAACAAGTGATGAGCAAGAACATCCTCTCCACTCGACGGATGATTCATTTGGGCAGGCAATGGATCCTTTTACTTGTGATACGCCATCAACAGGGCTTACACTGGACGATTTACAACATGCAGTGCATTATATAGTGATGAAGGTGATTGGAAAAAGAGACAGAAATAAGGTGAGAAGGGAGTGGTTGGGAGGAAGGGTAAAAGGAAAACCACAGGTGATGTTGACAAGAGAAAAGGCCGAAAGACAAGAAACAGTGAAGGTACTAAAATTGTCCAGCCGTTGGATTTCTCCACTGTTGTCGTAAGAATGCGGGATGCTGATAAGGTTGCCGAAATGGCTGTGAAACCAAAGTGGAAGGCTGCTAAAGGGGGGACTATGAACAATACCTTGATGTATGAGCCTTCGGGGGCTGCCCAATCTGGTGACAGAGGGGAGGGTGCAACATTAACAAGACCTTCCAACCTTCAATTCTCATATGTCTCCTCAAAGATCTTCCTTGCTAAATTTTTTTTTTTCATGAATTATGGAGAGAATGGGAAAATAAACACGAACACTTATTTTTGCACAGTTAGGTTGGACATGATTTTGGATATTCCTACCCCTGAACACGGCTACAACCTTGTGGTTCAGTATTGGAGAAGTTCAATCGTAGTAAGACTATTAACTCGAAACCGACATTGATATTAGCGCCCCTACACGATAAGCCTACTGTTGATCCAATCACATGACAGTGTTGTAAGGCCATAAGAGTTACATCTAAGGAGTTTCGCGTATTTCAAATTGATAGGTATTACTGGTACCCTATGAGCGGCCAATATAATATTGCATCGGTCAAACTTTCCATTGACAAACGACCTGATTTACTGATAGACCTCCGTGTAGATTACTGAACTCTGAGGTCTGTGCATTTCCCGAATGAGCATGAGGACAAATTATCAACAACTTAGTACATATGAGAATTTGAAAGACAAGATGGCTGTTCCGCCTTCGCAACGCTTTATTGTGACGACGACAAGGTAGACATACAAGGATTGGGATTGGCCGCAAGTTGGTCTTGACATTGCAATACATGGACCATCGAAGGAGAAAAAAAACAAGTACGAAGAGTTTGCAAAAGCAACACTTCGTCAAATAGACAACTCGAAAAACTAAGAGTTGTCATAAAGGAAGTGGCAGAGGAAGTGGTCAGACATTCTCGCCCCTTACATGGTCCTTGGAAAGGCGACCGATGACGTTTTGGAGAAGGTTATGGAGGTGTACGATGCGTGGGAGAAAGGAGACTTGCGAGGACATGATGATATTCTTCCTCGGTGTAAGATTGGCATTATTGGAAGAGCTACCAAAGCTGGTCTAGGATCTCATTAAGAGAAAGATAGGAGGATTTTAGTGAATTGGGTGCTTGGAACCGAGGGTGCTAATCACTTCATGGCGGTGTGTGATCCAGATGTGCATGTATGAAAAACCATGGCAACTCTGGGTAGACGAGAGCGTGTCTAAACTTTCACTAACGTTTTGTCTGGGCTTGTTATTCTCGTTTCTAAAACGAGTGTTAAAGTTGAGGATGCGGGGCTGCAGGGAATTGATGTGTATGTCGATAACATCAAGAAATATCAGACGATGTTGAGACTTTTTCATTATTCTCTTTAGGAACAGTCTCATGACGACCCACAATAAAAGCCACCATTTAATGATGAGTTTTTCAATGATTTATGCATCATTATAAAGGAATTTGAGTCGGAGGGCCTTAACTAGGAGAAGTGGGTAGTCAATAGAAATAAGTATTTTACGAATAGTAATTATGTTGACAGATTTCCTGAAAAGTTGGGGGGAGAGAAAGAGAAGGAGGTGAGCGAGACGACAAAGTTTGCTCAAGAGTGTGCGGCGGAATTTAAAAACTTCGTTGAGCGAATTTTCGACAAGTCGAAGCAAAGAGGAAATGAGAGTATTTGAATGTCAGGGTAGACAAAACACATCCAAAATTTTATATCTATGTTTATACCCTTCAGGTTCAAGGCGCATGACGTTCTAAATGACGAGGGAGATGCTGCTGATGTTCAACGTGCGATGAAACCCCTCGAATGCCATGTTGCAATATTGGACTTGTGTCACCCCACACTATTGCATATATGGATCGGTGATGTCTTCCGCTTGATGTACAACTTCCTTTGTGACTTTTGAGGTGAGTTTTGGTTATTGGTGTGTTTCATCTCAAGACCTTGGGAGATAACTTTCATCCAAAGGATCAGGGATTTCGAGAATGCGCAACTTGTCATATCAGCATGGGCACGTCGTACTCAACATTAAATGAAGCATCCAAACAAAGTTGGAAACATGCCACTTGGACAGTTTGACAATTTTTTTGAAATCATGTACTCCAACAATTGTGATTATCATCACAACACGATCAGCGTCCATGATGTCAATGCAACACTTCCTGGTGATTTGGTGAAGGGAGGGACTTCATCGTCCACTTCATTTGAACCATCTCGACGTATGAGACAAGGCAAGGAGAGGGTGTTCAACGAGAAATTCGAGGAGAAACCGTTTTCCATAACGAAGTGGAAAATGACATGGAAAACGACAAGGATGAAGCTAAGAGAGAAAAATATGTATGACGAGATGGAAAGGGAACCCAACAAAATGGTGGAGATGTTGGAGCATTTTTGTCTCGAGGATCAGGCAATGTTTTTCTTAGGAAATAATCATGCTGCTACCATGTGAGAGTTATTAAAGAATAAGCGACATGTTGTTGCCTTGGAGGAAAACAACATGAAATTTGAGTTTCTCATCTAGTACGCAATGAGGGATGTTAGCGATCGCACTTATCAAGTTGTGTTCGTCAAGCCTCATTGCAAACATGATGAAGACAGAAATATGATTCACAAACTTTGCAACAAGAGAGACTCTTTCTGACATCTTATTTTTGGATCTCAACCTCGAGATTGTGGAGATGGAGTATATGCAAGGCGAAGAAGAAAAGTTGAGAGTTTGTTAAGAGGTTACCAGAAGGCACGTCCCGAGGCAGAGGTGCTATTTATCGATCGCTTGGAGCAAGTGTACTTCAATGACAATGTCGGCATATTCGATATGAATGCATATGCCACATGCTTCGATGCGGGGTAACGTCTTTGCCAAAATGATTCTGACGAGGAAAGTGATAATGATACATTGGGAGCTGCTTTGGTTGGTGAGTTGCAGTGCTGGCATGAGTCGACGCCAAATTTTGTAGCTGCAAAACAACTAACGGAAGCTCAAGATGGTGTCTTGTCAACACACAAGACATCAACGCTGCTTTTCAAGCAACCGTCAATGATGGATCCATCACATGCCAATTTCCAGGCTGACTTGCAGTTTGTTACCGCTATAGCGAGTATCTGATCAGCAACGCCAACTGTTGGTTTTCTTCCACCTGCATCCGCCCCATCTCATAACTTGTCCTCGGAAGCATTTGTCAATGTGTTAGGATAATTGCTTCCTTATGTTGATCCGCTCGTGCTTCAAAATGTCTCACAAATGATTCGTTCTCAAACGGTTCATGTTCAACACACTGCACCTATAAACGTGAACAAAGAGGTTGATACAACTAAAGCAGATGGAGAGGAAGGAGAAAATGGGAAGAGAGGGGATGGTGAAAATAGAAGGGTTGGGGAGGAAAAAAGGATGAAAAATGATAATAATAAGGTAAAAGATGAGAACAAGGGGCTATAAGCAAATTGTGAGACAGAAGCGGACACTCTTTGAGGAGATGTTGACAATTTGCAATCCGATATTGTGTTACAAAGAACGTCATCATCTAATGCAAGAAACATCACCAACAAACAAAATGTTGAAACCTTTACAGCGAATCAGGAGTGTGTATCTCTTTTGCTGCATTGACCTTAGAAGAACTCCACCACTCAAGAGAAGAAGATGCTGGACATTTAACGTTGCAAGGGAAAGAACATGTGAACGGAGCAGAAACCGACTCCAATAGTGAAGGTAAGCTTGGAACATTAAATTCACTACCGACATATAATGTTTTCTCTAGATTTTTCATGACCACGAATAAAGGGTATTGTTTAAATTTCATTGCTTATGAGTTGCTCATGAAGGGTAATAGGTAATCCTGCAATGCTCATGTCATTAACATATTTTTTTTTAATTTGTTGAACAACCCCTTAAAATTGTTATTGTCATTATGCTTTTGTGCATGTTGTGATTTTGATAATGGATTTCTTTAAAGACGGTGATTATGCTAAACGATTGAGGAAAAGTTATTTGTGTCCTTCACAATTCCTTGTGTGAAGAAAGAGGCACTTCAAATGTTGAAAGCGGAGGGTATGAAGCTGAAAGATGGTGATGCTAAGCATCGAGAAACTTGTATAGAATATGTTTGGGGAGATGGAACGAAGGAAAACTTGTAGGGACCAATTTGGGTAATTAGAGGAATTAAAGAGGGATTTCGAGATTGGTTCACACTAATATTGAATGTAACAGGGACGCAGGGCCCGTTTTTCAGCAAATGTTGTTGCCCATCAATAGATGGAGTCTTCACAATAGAGATTCATGTCAAAATGATGCTCATATCACCTCTTTAGGTGTGGGTACCTAGCCTCGAAAAACAAAAAAAAATATATATATATATACATATGCCTTGAAAACACGACAAAGACCTGCAATGAGTTTTTGTTTATGAATGAAATCAAAAGTAGGTATCCCCCACGAACAAAAATTCCTCACCTGAGGGGCAAGTCCATCATTGCAATAACATTTCTATCTTCTCCACTTCCCACATATACCCATACCTTAACTTTGTATGAAGGGATGTTTGACCTGATCTCCTGCAAGTGAAGTTTCCCACTAATGGATAAAGCCCTTAACAAGTAACCATTAGGAAGGGTTGCTCTTACCACACAGTGCAATCACTAACAGATCCCATTTAGTGTAATTAACACAAGACATTGTGTCTCTTGTTATGTTTAACATGATATCATTTGTCGGTACCGACCTTTGAATTGTTTTTGTTTTTGCACCCCCCCCCCCCCAAAGGTACATAACTTCAAAGTATCACAAATACTTAAAGTGTCATTTATGAACGTGATCAAGTGTAGGTCGGTTTCAGATAGAACCTACCCTCAATACGACTTGTTGGCTATTAGGATGGTTCGACTGAATCAGAGAGCCTTAGATTAGGCTGAAAGGTAACCATCTCGACGTGCTGGCAATAAATCCATTGCCTAAGGGGCAGGGCAATCAATGTTCAAACACTTCCATCTTCTCTACTCCACACACGTGCTCATACCTTAAATATGACATCGGGCCAGATTTTGAGCAGGTGTAGTTCCCTGCCAATAGATGGAGCATTCAACAAGGGACCACTTAGAGGGGTTGCTCTTACCACCCATTGCACTGGTCTCCTTAGAAGCCATAAAAAAACAAACAGTTTCCTTCGTCATAATTAATATAAGATTTTGTGCTTCTCGTTATGTCTTGCAAATGATGACTTGCAAGGGAACATTATGGGTGCAATACACGTGATCCCATTGCCTACAGAGAAATTGTCAGATGAGGAAGCACAAGAGGTTGCAATTGTGATAGATATCATGGAAGATGGTGAGATTATAGCGAAGATCAATCATCCGAGTTGAGGGACTTGGAGAGTAACGAGAAAGTACCTCACTTTGAGAGTAACGAGAAAGGACATCAATCTGTTGATAACAGATGAACAATAGTTGAAAGATGAAATCATCAATTTTTACCTTATGGCACTCCAACATGACAATATGCACAGAGTGAAGGCTGACAAGCTTGGCGAGAAAGCATCGAGTGATTGCCATGAGAGAAATATGAGGGTATTCATTTTGAACTCCTTCTTTTATAGAACATTGGCGGCTCCTTCTGCTGCAGAGTATTGTCATACTGATGTTGCGAAATGGGTTAAGAATAATTGCGTTCCTGATTACAACTTCGTCATTTTTCCTATGAATATGAAAACGTAGTACTGGTTGCTGACATGTATGGATGTTCGGTGCTGGAAACTTGAAATTTTCGATTTACTACCTTTAGGTCGTAGGATGGAAAAACAAATGTACAATTATATTTTTGAAAAACTTTCATTGTTTTTTAGATATGAGTTCGATTATCTTCAAAATGAGAGTCATGGAGAAGAGGTTAGGTTTGTGATAGTGCAAGTTATGGAGTGTTCATATTAGCTTTTGCTTCGCTGTTAGCTCAAGGTTATCATCCGCCTTTCTCCTTCTCACATGTTGACATTCCGTTTATGAGGGTTAGAATGACACATGATATTTTGTCGATAGGTTTGAAGTAATTAGTGAGTTATTTAAGAATGGTTTTACGATGTAATAATACTTTGAACTTCATAGCAGAACCATTGTGTATTGTTGTACTACGCCACTCTTTTAATGGGGAGGAGACACACAAGTGCGGCATGTTTGAAATCTGAGATTGACTCTGAAAATTATTTAGTACTTGGTTTCATTGTTGAAACAATATTATAAATAATGAATATTTTTGTAGTAATTATTTTCGAAATATCACAACATAGTTTACTTTTTAAAATTAAAGTCAACATAAATTACAACAATCTACTATTTTTTAAAAATGTGCAATACAAAATGTAATATTTGAACTTTGCATTTCACAGATGCAGGCATGTTTTTGGAATTTTTATTATTTTTTCGATCATTTTTGTGGTATATTTTATACTTAAAAAAAGTGAACATGAAGATAATTTCACTTTTAATGAAAACACCGTCACATAGAGTAACGCGTTCTACTATTGGGACCTCGATGACAAGCAAGGTAGTAATGACGACGAGGAGTGCACGGCTACTAGGCGAGGGTGGCATTGATGAGCTAACTTGACGAAGCAACCTCCACAACCACGAGCAACAATTGAACCGTCTGCCATCCACGTGCTAAAATAAGAAATAGTTTTCCCCTAGAACATGAAAAAATAGAGGTGTCAAAATTTTCTCCTTTATTTATATTTTCTACGATATAATACGTTAGGTGCATAAAAAACAAAAATGGACAAAAATATTGCAAAGGCTACCCAACCTAATGTACATAGTATGACCTTGCATTTATGTGCAGACGCTTCCTCCTTCATTTTACCCTCCTCCTTCACACCTTTGTTCATTTAACTTCATCACCCTCTTCCCAATTTCAATCCCAAAGCATCTGGTCGTTTTTCCAACCAGGTTCGCACGACTCCCCGAGGCACGCTGGTGCAACTTCGGAGTAACAGTAAGTCAGGTACGTACACTTTTGCTTTCTCACCCTCTCTCGTGGATTCACACACGCATTTCACTTCCCCCTTACTTCACACCTCTGTAGGCTAGTTTGAACGGCAAGATTCGATCATTCCACACAATCCACCTCAGACAACCGCATCCGCTCACTCGATTAGTTGCGAACAACAACCGTCCACTTGATTGGCTCCGAACAGCCCGCTCGCTCGCTTGGCCACGAACAACCTTTCTCTCTCTCTCTCTCTCTCTCTCTCTCTCTCTCTCTCTCTCTCTCTCTCTCTCTCTCTCTCTCCTCTTATCTTCACGTATTCCTCCCGCTTTCTCCTGGTCTTCCACCTTCACTTTGCTAGGCGCTCTGGACCGCTAGCCTCGCGTTAGGTGATGAACGCAGTTACTGCGACCGAGATCAATAAAGTCCACCAGTGTTGGACACACCACCAAGATGGAGAGCATGGTGACGAAGGCTACTGAGGCAGGGAACACCACAAAGAGGACCACCACCTTGGTGGAGATGGAGAGCATGGTGGCGACGACAACTAAGGCAGGGAACACTACGAAGATGACCACCACCTTGGTGAAGATGGAGATCACGTGCTCGCATCCACAAGCCACACTCACCAGCCGTGCAAAAAAAAATAAAAAATGAAATTTCCCCTAAATTGTGGGAAGATACATTATGTTATTATTATCTGGTGCAGCCCCTGACCCGCACAACAGCAAGATGGTTACCCTATCGCAAAATCTAGCCAMGTCATTTGACTCGCAACGGCTCAAGAMCC
>BFEA01000092.1:3140381-3150903 GCA_003427395.1 Chara braunii
TCTCTCTCTCTCTCTCTCTCCTTATCTTCATGTATGTCTCCTCCCGCTTTCTTCTGGTCTTCCCCCTTCACTTTGCTAGGCGCTCCGGACCGCTAGGTGACGAACGCAGTTACTGCGATCGAGATCAATAAAGTCCGTCAGTGTTGGACACACCACCAAGATGGAAAGCATGGTGACGAAGGCTACTGAGGCAGGAAACACCACAAAGAGGACCACCACCTTGGTGGAGATGGAGAGCATGGTGGCGACGGCAACTGCGGCAGGGAACAGCACGAAGAGGACCGCCACCTTGGTGGAGATGGAGATCACGTGCTCGCATCCACAAGCCACACTCACCAGCCGTGCAAAAAAAAAAAAAAAATGAAATTTCCCCTAAATTGTGGGAAGATACATTATGTTATTATTATCTAGTGCAGCCCCTGACCCGCACAACAGCAAGATGGTTACCCTATCGCAAAATCTAGCCACGTCATTTGACTCGCAACGGCTCAAGACCCCTTTCTCACCTCATTGCTAGCCTGATTCCGCTCAAAATTGAGAGAGAGAGACGATTTTTGCTCTCGCCATAGTCATGTTCCCAATACCTATGCACACCCCATTCTTCGCACAACTCTTATTCTACTAAATAACTCCAAAACTAAACCCGCTATTGAATTCGCCCAGGCCTCAAACGTTGGAGACAATCCCTTGTTCGTCCGTTTCCATAAAAAAACGAGCGAGAAAATCCTCCTTTTTTTTTACGTTCTCGCTTGTTACCTTCGCCATCTTCTACCTCAAGTCCGTCGGTGCCAACTTCAGCCCACAACGCACGCTCATACAGTCGTGCGCTAAACTGCCTAGAGGCTCGTGTTATCCGGGTGTATACCCAAGTCCGGCGAACGAAGTGCACAACAAATATCGTTGCGGGCCTCCACTGCATCATTTGCTGCGTGAACCTAGGTGAGGCGAGTCCCACTGCAGATCTTGGAGGTAGTAGCAAATTTTCAGACAAGAACTTTGAAGACCGAGGTGAAGGCGGATTCCATATGATCGGCCGCTGCAGCGCCCTTCGCCGTGGTGCCCTCTGGTCGACTGTGCCCAAGGCACCGTCCACCATCCCTCGGGTCCCAATGGGCCTGGTTCGGGTCGCACTGCTGTATCTTTTTAAATGGGACAAGGCCCTGGTCGTCTACCGTAGTGACGATTTGCTACTTTGCTGGCCGCACGACGCCATCCACAAATAGTGCAAAAACTGATGGCCGCGAATTCCCTTGTCTCGCGGTCACACAGACTATTGACAAAAGGGCGCACAAATGGTATATTTAGGACTTTGGCAAATCTGTATGATTGATCCTGCGCCTCATGGGCCTCGACAGCCATGCACACACTCAAACCTCTCATAGCAGATCGTGGTTGGCGGATGGTGCAATCGGTGGAAGATCCCCGCCACTTAGGTTTCTTCCGCCTCGTGGGCTAGTCACCCACCGGTGTGCATGCACGTTGAACTCTTCGGTCTGTATCTCAAGACAGGCAGAATAGAGGAGTTTCGCTTGCATCCCGAACACATAGGAACCCAAATAGGCCTGCCAAAAGAAGTGCGTGCGTAAGGTCCTCGATTGCCTTGACGACCATCCGTGGGCTTCGACCACTCCCGGTCACATCAGTCCCCATAGGCAAACACCCTAAGTTTGATAAGGAGGGACGACAACCTTGAGACATCAGCATGAAGTTGATCTGCCCTAAATAAACTTGGAATTTATTCCGTTCACCTAATCGCAATTGAATTTGAACTTTACTCTGTATTTCAACGGTTTATGGGTGCACCCACTAAGTTATGGTTGCTCGTCCCCACAAGCAACCTTGGTGCCGACACTGGTGTCGCATCTCTGAAACGGGACCGACAACTAAATTAAATGAATAAAAAAATAAAAAATAAAAATACGATGGTGCTTTTGGGGAACGGAGATCGTCGACGCCCCTCTCAGTTCCGTCGACTGGGCCCACGAATGGGCCGAAAACAAAACCAAGGGGGATAGCCCATCAGTCCCTCAACCCCTCAACATCTTCAACCGCTCCAATGCTCCATTGTCGCTGGTAGCCGCCCTCGATTCCCGTACCTCCACTTTGAAAGTCCAATGCCTTAACCAATAGTGTTATGCCCAAGGCGGGCAACACAAGCGAAAACCCATAGAAACGGTTTCCGCCTGCTGCACAGTTGCACTGAAACGCCCCAAGCCAACGCCTTGTTCTATCCACGCCCACCCAGTGGTTGTCGAGCATTGACACTCATTACGTGAGGCGTCAGGTTCCGCCCGTGGCCGGACTGTCGTACATGTCATTCATCAGATCAAACCATACCGATGTTAGGCCAAGCCCGCGCAAACGACCACTACCCCAAAGCTACCTTCTTCACCGCTTGACTGCTGGTGGGAACTCGATTTTTGTTTGTCTCGCACTCCGTTTATGTGCCCCTCGGTCAGAGCTAAGAAACATTTCTACTTACGATCAACAACAAAATAACATAATTTTTTTCAGACTTAAGTTATAATTCATAATAAAATTACATTCTTAATTTTAAATTTTGGTTTCATCTTAAAAAATATCATTCCACTTTTTAAATTTTCCATCTTTTTTGAAAACTTTCATTCAAAGAATTGGGTACCCCTTCTTATTTCAACTGCATGTTAAAGATGGAATGAAAGTATGGATAAGTTTATGAAATGTTTTAGTTGGTCTGTCATTCTGTGTAAGGATTTTCGTTCATAAACATGTTAATACAATATAAATTGGAAGATATTTGTTGTAGTAGAATGAAAGTTTAATTAAAACATTTAATAAACTCGTCTAAACTTTCATTCCATCTTGAACGAATAGATGTAGTTAGAAGGAAAAACTCATATTTAGACGATACTTATCAAATAAAACTGAAAAATTAAGAATTGAACGAACATTGGAATTATAATTTATAAATATGAATGATTTTTCTTTTATGAATTTTTTTTTTGAACTTCCATTTCTAGTGGGAATTTTTTTGTTGAAGAGACTCTGCTGCAATGTGCGCTATTCGGCTCTACACACCCTTATTAATAAGAATTTAAAACTAATCACTTCTATAAAAACAATTGGGGCATCGACGGTTAAATCAAATGTCGGTCACGACAAGCCACTTTTGCATGTCGCACACGCCACAATCAACCATGTTCATCATGAAGAAAGATAATCAAATCCTAATTCAATCAAAATCAAAATTCACTGGAAGACCGGTTTCATAACATCAACAAGGAAAGATCACGCACTCCTCCTACTGCGCACCAACACATTCTCTATTTCTGGTCAATCACTTAGTCAGTGTAAACGAAACTCAATCACGACTCTCGCCGGGTACTCAAAACTTAAATCGAACCTATTTTTTGTCACTTGCAAAAAAAAATGGCGGATAACATTGTAAGAGTATTCGCGCCAATAATGCTTTACCATTCAACTTAGAAACAATGAACCGGTTACACAACTATTTTTCTCATCTTTGGGCGTATGACTAGACCATTCAACTCATTATACAATTCCTAGTCACCTTGGACTGTTTAAATATCCCAAATTTAATGACTCTCTTATTAATCTTCAAAATATGGGCAGGGAACTGAGTCATTCAGCTTAGAAACAATACTTAGCTTACCCATGTTACTTTCATTTATACTTTTGACTTTTCCTACTGTTTTTAATTATATCGCTTAACGTTGAACCATTCAGTTTGGGAACAATGTCCAATTGTCTGTTCACATGCAAATGTAGAAAAAATATCTCCAATTATACTCGTTTGTGCTTAGTAAGTGGTTTCAGGCTAAACCATTCGGCTTGGAAACAATGCTTGGCTCTGCGTCAAAATCCTCCCTTAGAATATAACAAAAAACTGAACCATTTGGCTAAGAAATAATTTTCAATCTATCCTAAGTCACTAAAAGCATGAAGATGGGTTATTCAACCCAACTTCAATTAGAAACCTCAAAAGAAACAGATAGACCAAGTCATTCAACTTATAAACAATGCTTACTCTCGAGAATCAGTCAAGGAAACCCTATAAAAATAAACATAGCAACAATACCATTCAACTTAAAAACAATGTCCGGTCCTTCAAAAAACAATCAATAAACATAGCACGGTGACATTCAACTTATAAACAATCCTAAGTCTTTGAAACCCGGTCATACCCATGCAAAACCACCTTCCTCTCACCTTCCCCTAGTTCATCCCTTAGTCTGCTGTCAGTCAAAATAAAATGAAATTGAGATTTACATTAGGTTGTTTTATCGGACGTCTGGTCGGACGTCGGACCGGACAGGGGATGTCCGACCTAGCACAAAAAAACAAAAAAATAATAATAAAAAAAAAATTAAAAATCATGTGGCTTCTACCTTGCATAAGGTGTATGCCACCAAAATTTTGGCTCATTTGAGCCAGTAGAAAAGAAGATAAAAATCTTCAAAGATTCTAATCCCCACCTATACCCCTCCTACCCCCACCAAGACCCCTCGTACCCCCCCTTTTCCACCCTAAATAGCACCCTATCACCAAATGCTTAAAAAATTCTGAATTTTTTTTTGAGGGGTCTCTATGGAATGCGCAACATTGTCATAATTTTTTTTTTTTTTTTTTTTTAGTGCCAAAAAGTCGTCGTCCGAAAATCCGGACGTCTTGGGTACCTTACGTTCGAGGAGACGTCCGGGGGAGACGTCGGGGGGAGACGTCCGATCTCCGGACGATTGGTAACATAGGATTTACACATGCGTTCCTTCCAATTAATCTGATTAAATCATGAAAACAAATCAAAACTAATAAGGAAAGACATGCATATCTCTTACTAAAGGTAGAGAGATGCTGTCATAAGGGTATAACAACAGAAAAACTTTCTTGAATTAAATAATCATTCTAGAGTAATATTACATTCTAAATTTTAAATTTTCATTCCATCTTAAAAAATGTCATTCCAGTTTTAAAATTTTTTGTCTTACTTGAAAAGTTTCCTTCCAAGAATGGGGTATCCCTTCTTATTTGAACTACATGCTAGAGATGGAATGAAAGTCTGGATGAGTTCATGAAATATTTTAATTGGACTGTGATTCTAAGTAAGGATTTCCAGTCATAAATAGGTTAATCCAATCTAAATTAAACGATATTTGTTGTAGTAGAATGAAAGTGTAATTCAAATATTTCATAAACTCGTCCAGACTTTCATTCCATCTTGAACAAAAAGATGTAATTGGAAGGGAAAACTCATAATTAGACGGGAACTTATCAAATTAAATTGACAATTTTAGAATTGAACAAACACTGAAATGATAATTTATAAATATGAAGGATTTTTTGTTTGTGGAATGTTTTTTCAACTTTCATTTCTCATGGGAATTTTTCTGTTGAATGATTTCACACAAGCAAAACAAGGTATGTGAGAATCTCGCCTAAATCCCGACAGAGCTCCCGCAATTGATGGGGCGAACCTCCCACAAAGGCCTTAATACAGATTACAGGTTGCAATCTTACTTGTCACCTCCTCTCTGAACCAATAGACTAGACTTAGAGTAAGAAAGGGCAGAAGGAGAAATATTAGTCACTCAGATACAGGAGAGGTGCACTAAGACTTGCGTGAGAGGACCTTGAACTCTTCAGTCGCCTGAGGCCCGCAATGATGGCCAGTGCATAACCCGAAACCAAAGTGCGAGGAGATGACCCTCTTACAATCCTCCAAATCACATCACTGACCTTCTTCACAAAGTCAAATTACTCCCTTAAGTCGCAATGCCTCACCTTTTGACCAAACCACCACTATGCAACCTATAAGGGTTGCGTTGAAAAAGGGCATTCACCCTATGCTGTATTTGAAGTGTAGGTAAAATACGACAAGGGGTGAGCAAGGAACTGCGTGCGGCAACAAGGTATCACAATAGTCCACATCACCAAACATAATTGTTGTTGCGTCACACTCATTGAGGCACTATGCAATACTCTTGTCATAGCAGAACAACCTGCACTGCGAATTCAGCATCAACGAGAACAACAGAGTAACGAGTCTTTGCAGCACCAACCTCTCATAGTCTCACCTGGATAAGCTTGGCAGTCGTTCCTCAATGACGACCACAATCGGCGGCAGCAACAATATCACTTCCTTGAAACAGCGAGCTTGACCACCGCGTTGTGAATCCAAACTTTCCTCCTCAGCGGTGCCTCCTGCCCAGACTACGGTTGTTGCTGCTTCGCTCTAGCCCTGGGAATCAAGCAGCCCCCTTGTCGTCAACAACAATAGTCAAAGCTCATATCACTCACCTTGCAGACTGTTGTCGTGACAAGGTATATGCCCTCATCGTGGGTGTGCGAACAAGAAGCCAAAGTCAACATCTTCGTAAATACTGTGTGTCATAAGCTAGCCAGTTATTCTTATGATAACTTTTTTGACACCTTCAGCCACAGGTTTTGAAGTGCTAAAGGATCGATAGGCTAAGCTCTTATGGTTTGTATTCATATCGAAACTTGCAGTCACAGGATTCCCCGCCTGTTTGCTCAACACGAGACTTTTTTGTGTTCGCCGAACTCGTCCTTTGGATGCCCATGTTATCTTACTAGCAAATTGTCGCCCCAACCAAGCTTGTCACTTGTGTCACAGCAGCGGTCCGCACACAGCAGATGACGACCACGTGGGCCTTCGCGCTCCTTTGCATTCCAACCTCTTCCCTCTCTACTTTCCAGCATTCCATAGATCTTGTGCCCTCTATCCATAAGTGCGCACACACTCGCATGTGCGTGCAACAACTTCACTACCCCGCAATCTGAAATGAATCTTTTGTCGGAGCATAACTAGGTAAATCGCTCCGGGAGCCTGAGAGCAAGCAGCGAAGCCTGTAGCGACCACGAGGATGGACACGGGGAGGAGTTTCACCACCGCGACCATCCCTGAGTCAAAGACAACAATCACCGAGAGCCCCGCCTGGGTCACGCTGCTCTTTACCACTTGCAATCGTGTTGCTTGAGAATGAATCTTCTGCTAGAACATTGAAAGATACACCGCGACGGACCAAATATACTGAAAGGAAAAACCTGGTGTGAGTATCAACTAATGAGTAGTCAAATGATAACGTCGTTGCGCGCACGTAGAGGGAGGCTACTTCCATAATTAGAATGATAACGTCCTAGTTCAATAGGCGTTCAAGAGACTTCCTCTATGGACGTCGTCATTTGAGTTAACTCCCGGACAACTTCCGTCCATTCTCAGTCGTTATCTCAAATATGAAATCGGGGTCACCTCTTAGAGTGCGAAATCAATTGTGAATGTCGCAACCTGCCAGCTTCATGACGGACTGTGTTCATGCCATGGAAGAAACCGTTACCTCCCCACCAATTGACCCAGATCAACCACCATTGATGTCGACTATAAATCACGCAAACATGAACGTTCTCTGTGGAATAATGAAAGAGGAGAGAAAGAGAGACAAATACATGATGACGAGGCACAAAGTCGGTCCATGTCCGTGAAGACATGTCACACAACGAACTCGAGGTTTCAAATTTGCATCGGCGATGGACCGCCAATGATTTTGACTGGACGACATGATAATCACCGTCGTGCACGTTGCTTTCCAGATCTCAGTCCGCTGTCGCCCGTGAATTGCTCTTTGCCTGACACTGGTTTGAACATCATACTTCGTGGGTGGACATGGCCGTTCACACACACACACACACACACACACGGGGAGGAAAGAGAGACTCCCCAACAGGAACCACAATCTCATTGGACGAAGATGCAAGTGCCACCTCCGCTCTGAACTGTCGCACAGGGACAACATGCACCTCGCTCCACTGATGGCCACTATGCGGAAAACAGGCACAATCAATGTCGAAGATTCATTGGGCCTCGCTCTACGATTCTCAAGATGCACGACAGACAAAAAACATGGTGGTGTGTAGTTCCATGTTCTAGTGGAATATTCATTCTCATTTTGCACATTTGGAGAGCAGTCTTTGACGAGGCCCATTCTCTCTTCGCGGAACCACCCAGCAGAGGAGCGTGAAGCCCACACTGTCCCCGCGCCTACTTCATGCTCTGCAGCCCAACCCCGTGGGTGACGAGACCTGCGGCTACATGAGTCGCAGAGATCTGCACCAACAGATGACCACAATCATTAACCTGCAACATCTACCAACGTGGTAAGGTCGCAGTCCAGTCCAAACTCTTAGTAGCTTACGTTTTGTCCATTCTTTCTGTGGAAATAAAAAACGATGGATGGTCCCCAAGTCTAGCCCGACTAGGGTCAAGCTACCGACGAGGACCGTTCCCTCCAAGTGAAAGTTCATTCCGGCTATAACCGCCACCGGGAAACCGCTAAACATACCCACATTAATTCATTCCGTTAGAAGAAACCATAACCGACCATGCGCCCTACGATCAATGTGAATCAGCGATCAGGAAACGTGTCGCACAAAACAGAGGGTCTTGACAAGAGGACTAAACGGCTTCAAGTGGGAGTTGGTCCTGACTTTCCTCTCCTCAGATAAAAATGGAGGTGACCTGCAGGCAGACAGTTTTTACCAGCGGATCTCAGAAGTACTGCACGGTCCAAATTTTTGCATTTTACTGTTCGCAGCCCTAAGGCTGCGGTATAGTGTGCTTCCGCGTCTGTGTCAAGGTGTCGCATTTTCGGTGGCGGACGACCAGGATGCAAAGTGGGTTCTTACCGCGTCTGTGTCAAGGTGTCGCATTTTCAGTGGCGGGCGACCAGGACACATTGTGGGTTCTTAGGGGACAAATGTTTTTTGGGGACCGGTCCTTGGCAAAATTGCGGACTACCTACAACTAGCTCTTCTAGAACCGGGACTTTGGGAAAAAGGAAGGACCGGTCCTCAGCTGGAAGTGGACCCCAAAAAGAAGTGGGGGGCGTCGGACCTGTCCCCGGGAAGCGGCGTTTCCCAAAAAAAAAAGTGCGGGCATGTGAACTGCAAAAGGGCCCTCAGGCCCAGACATTGAGCCCCGTCTTCTCAAAACAGGGAGGTCAGCCACAACGAAATGGGCGTTTTGCAAGAGGCAACTTTGACGATTTTTTGTGCTCGGATGAACATCCACAAAAATCTAAAATTTTGAGAATCCATAGATGAGGTCGTGTTCTTTCCAGAAATAATAATAAAACATTTACAAAAAATCATTTATTGTCTACAGGTGGGCGCGGGGAACGCAGCCCTCAGGTAGCCAAATCAATGAGACTAAGAGCTAACACAAGAGAGAGAGAGAGAGAGAGTTTTGTTCCGTTTGTTGATAAGAGAGAGAGAGAGAGAGAGAGAGAGAGAGAGAGAGAGAGTTTTGTTCCGTTTGTTGATAAGAGAGAGAGAGAGAGAGAGAGTTTTTTCGTTTGTTGATACGCGCGAGCACGCGCGCGCGAGAGAGAGAGAGAAAGACTGAATGGCAAAATTAAATATGGGTCAAATTGCGGCCGCGATCTATTTTGCAGTTGGAATGATTTTTTTTCATTTATTGGCCCAGGCATGGCTGAGTGGCAAAAATGGAAAATGTGCCGAATCGGTGCGATGATTACTTCGCAGTGTAAATGATTTTTTTAAAATGTTCTATTATTATTTCTGGAAAGAACACGACCTCGTCTATGGATTCTCAAAATTTCAGATTTTTGTGCATGTTCGTTCGAGCACAAAAAATCGTCAAAGTTGCCTCTTGCAAAACGCCTATTTCGTTGTGCCTGATCTCCCTATTTTGAGAAGACGGGGCTCAATGTCTGGGCCTGAAGGCCCTTTTGCATTTCACATGCCCTCACTTCTTTTTGGGGTCCGCTTCTACCCGGGGTCTGGTCCAACGCCCCCCACTTCTTTTTGGGGTCCACTTCCACCCGAGGACCGGTTCTTCCTTTTTTCAAAAGTCCCGGTTCTAGCAGAGCTTGCTGTAGGTAGTCCGCAGTTTTGCCAAGGACCAGTCCCCCAATTTTTTTTGCCCCCTAAGAACCCACTTTGCGTCCTGGTCGCCCGCCGCCAAAAATGCGACACCTTGACACAGACGCGGAAGCACACTATACCGCAGCCTAACACTGCGAAATAATCGCCGCGCCGATTCAACACATTTTCCATTTTTGCCACTCAGCCATGCCTGGGCCAACTAAAAAAGTACTCCAAAAAACCTGAAAATTGGAGTACTCGTAGATTTTGTTGTGATCTTTCCAGGAAAAACGCTAAATAAAATTTAAAAAAATCATTCCAACTGCAAAATAGATCGCAGCCGCAATTTGACCCATATTTCAATTTTGCCACAATTTGACCCATATTTCAATTTTGCCATTGTCTCTCTCTCTCTCTCTCTCTCTCTCTCTCTCTCTCTCTCTCTCTCTCTCCCATATTTCAATTTTGCCGCAATTTGACCCATATTTCAATTTTGCCATTGTCTCTCTCTCTCTCTCTCTCTCTCTCTCCCATATTTCAATTTTGCCGCAATTTGACCCATATTTCAATTTTGCCATTCTCTCTCTCTCTCTCTCTCTCTCTCTCTCTCTCTCTCTCGCTAGAG
>BFEA01000092.1:3170227-3189159 GCA_003427395.1 Chara braunii
GAGAGAGAGAGAGAGAGAGAGAGAGAGAGAGAGAGAGAGAGAGAGAGAGAGAGAGACGGGATGTGTTCACAAATGGTTAACGGGGACCCCCCATTTTCAGGCCCTGCGTAACGAGTCCAAAACTGAAATTAGGGTTTCGGGGTCAAATTTATGTTTTTTTTTTTTTTTTGCCAATTCTTGTTTTGGTTCAAGGTTGGTGTGTGCAAAATTTAGTGTCATTTGGAGAATTGGAATTTCCTCTATTAAGATTTCTGAAATTGAGATGTTGGCAAAATTTCATGAAAATGCACTTTTACCTTGCTGTTTTATATGTGTTTTTTTTTTTTTTTTTTTTTTTTTGCCAGTTAGTTAGTATGGTCTCCACTCTATGAATTGGTGGCAAGTTTGATTAAATTGACCCTTTCGTTTTCATATAAATGGCATGGAAAGTGGCCTGAAAATTAGGGTTTCCATTAATCTTCTCTCGATGCGTTGTGGTGGTGTTCTCTTTTATCCCTCCGAATAATTGTGGCCCTTCTTCTATCCTTCTGAGCAGTTTTGATATCCGGCGCCAGACGCCCTTGTCCTTTTCGGAATCAGTATCGCGGATTTTTCATCTGTTTCTTCTCGAAGATTGATGTATGGTTGTCTTCCCCCACTTTCCGTTTTTTTGAATTGGTAATTTTGATGGATTGATTGTCGACAATCAGGGCTTGTGTGGAATCTTTGGGATAACTGGCCACAAAAAGTTGTTGCATGATCCTCTGTCCATTCTGGTTGTATGTAGGGTAGATGCATGAATAATAGATAGGCGTGATTCTTTCTGTGTATGGACTAGGTAGGCATGGTTAATGCCCATCTCCAGGAAAACGATCCATCTCTTGTCACGCTGTTTTTTTTTTCCTACCCAACCGAGGGCAGGCTTCGCGCACGCACGTATAAGCCCGATCAAAACGATCGCTGCCTACGAGCGCGACTGCGAAACCCGAACTCGACTAACCTCCCGAATGACTAGGTTTCTTCCTCACCCACAACATGAATATTGAGATCCCTTTTCAAATTACGAATCGCGAGTGTCTGAGGGATCCGAAATTTCGGGAATATTGGGAACATGTGTGTTTGTCTGCACGATCGAGGAGAGAACTTCCTGAATTCCCCTCCCCGGAGGGAAACAAACGTATTTGCGAGTGGGACATTGACCGGGCCCGCGGGCGCATTCCCCACCAGTGCCACCACCCTTAATTCCCCAGCTCATACACGTGCCACCTTGTCACAAAATCGGGAATAATTATTCCGGAAACCGACTTCCCTCCCTATCACCGCGTACTGCCCTTCCATTCACTGACCATTATCCCCTGGCGTGCCATCGCTCCATATTGGCCCCAACTTCCATGCTTGGAGTGCTTGCAAGATCGTGAGTACCGAGCCTCTGGCTTCATCCGGCGAACCCGATCGGAGGAAGAACGACGAGCGCACAGCTTGCGGCTAAGCCATCTGCGTCATACTCTGAGACCAGTAACATACGACGCCAACAAGTGGTCGAACAGCGCGATAGCCATAGCATTCCGCCGGTGCATCGAGTACGAGTCCGACCCAGGCGATGGAACCAACAGAGGCGGTAGCTCCACACTCAGACTTCGACCTGCGCCTACCCCTTTGCATCCCTACCCCTAAAACTTGCCACATGAGATCTCAGTTCCGACCTGAGACTCCACCCCCAGTTTCCTAAAATCCTTGGCACACCCCCTTTTCGCACTTCCAGGCCCACTCACACTCCGAACAGAAAGTCGCGCCGGGCGTGAGGTTGGGCGTCACAAACCGCTGATGGAGTAACCAACAGTGATAGCAGCCACAAATTAGCTGACAATCTAGGATATGGGGCATCCTCCAACTGTTGCCAACGTGACAACCATTGTTCTATTACTTCTGGTTGAAGGTCCAGGACCTGGTTCCAACGGGCTACCGCCACTTTCATGGGGGTTCTGAGTGGGGATTGAGCTTGGTAGCCCATATCTACTGAGTAGGAAATTAATGGCAGGTCCTCTCCTCCTTGTCCTTTGCCTTTCCATCCACACATCCTTGGATCCAATTTCAAAGACTTTAATGGCTTACCTTGTGCATGGACATTGCATGTTCAGTTTCCCTCTTCATCGCACTGTTCCCAAACTCTTACCTGGAGTAGTTGAGAACCCAACGGAGGTCGAGTGGGGGATTCGAGTTCAACTAGGGTAGAGGGAGACTGCTCATTAATACTTTTCCAACATTGAAATTCCCTGTTACCAAGATCATCTATGCCGTGCCCGTAAGTTTTCAGAAGGCCGAAGACAAATCCAAGTTCTTATATATATACCAAGTACCCGAAGGATCTATACCTTCTGGGTCCAGTAATGATGGAGTCTAGAATCTCCTGGAATTTTTCTTCGACACCAGCAATCCCCTAGGGTCTCACGTAGGGTCGTTGGGGAAAGCCAATGTCCTTCTAACTCATCCCATAAATCAGTGACTCTGAGAATACCTCGTTCTATCCAATTGCGGTCAAAACTGTTACGGCCTGAATCTGCCCCAAACCAAGAGCCATTCGCTTTTATGATATGGGGGTTTTCAAAAATGGGTTGTAACAGAACCTCTGATTTCGTAACAGGGTGAAGCCATAAATTTGGTTTCAAGCATTTCCAGGCATACATGACCGCCTTCCAAAATTATGATTTAATGTTTCTATTATGAAATGACGGTAGAAGAAAGCAAGTCCATACATCTACTAGTCTGGCCAGGTTCCATTCGTGAGTTAAAATCAGCTCAGCGAAGGCAATCTAGTGGGCCGGCTGTGACGAACACATGGCCTTAATAAGCTAACGGGCAAGCATTGCTTAACTTCTGCGTTGGGGGTCACACAGACCCAGACCACCCTCAAGCTTTGAAAAGGTTAACAAATCCCAGACAACTTTTGCCATAAAGGACTCCTGATCTGAAGCGAAGGGTTTCCAAATGAATTTTGCCGCCTTATTACGCTTGATAACGAAACAAAGATGTTTGTCTAATGGCCTGGCGGCCGCCACGAACCATAGCAAAGCAAAGAGAGCACCATTCACTACCATCACACGTCCAAAAACAGATAAATGTGGGGCTTTCCCTAACAAAGAAACTTTTTGTAGCACCTTCTGGAAAAGTATGTCCTCTTGATCAATTGAGCATGGTACTAAGGAACCTTGGACCTCGAGAAATCTCTCAGAGGCGTCAACACCTATTCGTTTCATACCCCAATTACTAGCAGTTGGAGAGAATTGGTTGGGCAAGAAGAAGACGGACTTAGCCCAATTGATTGAAGCTTCTGATAACTTTGAGTAACCATCAAGACAGTCTTTCAATGCTTGCAGGGAATGAGTTGTATTAGTTGAGATTGCAAACAAATCATCACGTAGGGCCATAACTTTGCATTGAGAAGGTCCGCATACAAACCCATTATCTCGGAGTGTACCCTGATATTGCATAACAGGTTTTCCATTTGGAGCACAAAAAGCAGGGGGGCAAGCGGACATCCCTGGCGCAAAGAGCGGGTAAGTGCAAAGGACTGCGAACAATTCTCACTCAACATGATGGCAGCAGTGGACAAAGAATACAACGTCACCACCCACTTTCGTACGTTTTCCTCAAAGCCCAGATGTCACAGGGTGGTCAGGACATATGTCCAGTTTACCTTGTCATATGTTTTTTCTAGATCCAACATGAAGATTGATACGTCTAAAGCTTTTGTTTGAACCAATTCCATGGTTTCAATCGCTATAAGGATATTATCAATGATTGAGCGATTTTGAACAAAAGCACCTTGATCGGAAGCCACCAGGGAAGGTAGGTATCTTTCCAGTCGCCTGGCAAGAATTTTGACCAAGATCTTATATGAAACGTTGAGCACTGAAATCGAGCGCCAATTTCGAATCTCAGATTTGTTGCCCTTTTTATAAAGCAAGAAAACGATACCCTTCCTCATACCTCTTGACAACATTCCTCCTGATAGAACATTGTTATAGATCTCGACGAGGGCATCTTTAATAGAGTCCCAAATGACTAGATACACTTCCACCGGGAGGCCGTCTTCTCCCAGAGCCTTCCCCTTAGTTATATAGCGAAGGGCTACATAAGCTTCCTCAGTAGTAATAGGACGATCGAGGTCCAGTTTACCGTGCGAGGACAATTTCGCGGTGTATGTTTCCCATTGTGGAGATCCCTCTGATAAATCCGTGGTGATAGCTTCCAGGGGTCGGCATGCTGAGAGGATATCCTGATAATAAAGAGAGGCGTACTCGCACAATTGGTCTTGATCTCGTGCCTGCGGGAATGAGCAGTTGAATGGATGAGTCAATTCGCTCATCGGTAAGGATAACCTTTTTGGCGTGAGTCGTTCGAAAAACTCTCTTGTCATGCAGTCATACACTACAATGCCTTTTACTTTAAGGCGTTCCGCCCAAACATCCAATTGAGCTTGTTGAAGTGTATCCCACTCAGCCATTAATTTGACCCTAATAGGACCCCATACCAACTTGGAGATGGGGTGGGAGTTCATGCGATATTCCGCATATTAATTTGTTTTAATCAGTGTGAACTCCTGTTTTTTTTTACCAGCTGCTAAAATACGTGAAAAGACGCTCAAATGCTTAGACAGGATGCTGGAACCCACATCCCACCACTCAGTTTTTGATTCGAAAGAGTCTACATTAGAGTTTCAATCCTCCCAAAAGCGTGTTATCCAATTTACTATTCGCAGATCCTTCATGATCTGTATATCGACTCTAAAATAGCCTTGGCCTCTGTGTAGTTGCTTAAAGTTGAATGTGGCCATTACAGGCTTATGGTCCGACATAGGTGGAAGGATTCTTCGATCCTCACTGTAGCATTCCGCGTATCGGGGGAAACCAAAAAATAGTCCAGTCTTTTGTGAATTACTGCAATGCCTTCTCGGGCGTTGGAGAACCAAGAACATCCCGGAGAGTCTGGATGCATCAGGCGGAAGGGCTCCACCAGGTCCAAATCAGAGATCGTTTCCAATAGCGCTCGCACATCTGGGTGCCTTCGAACTCCCTCTTGAGTATCTAGAGTCGTATTCCAGTCTCCCGTGAGAATCAAGTTCTCACAGTGGGGGACTAGGGAGGGCAAATCATAAAATAAACGTTGGCGATCTGCACAATCAACAAACGCGTCCTAGTATATAGTGGTGACTACCCATTCCTGTTCCTTTTTACATAGATTTACCCAGGCCCATCTACCCGGGCCCCAAAGGTTTGCATAATAATCCACGATTTCGAAGTTGGAATTTTTGTGAAGGAGAATGCCAACCTCGCCTCTTGAGCCAATGGCTGGGGACCAAATTTGAGGACCGTCCCACACAGCGCCTAATTTCCCTTTTTTTTCCTATGATAATCTAACTGTATACAAGCGATATCGAGTTTTTGTTCATGAATCCAACTTTTCAGCCTACCCCGCTTATTTCTGCCTGATGTGTCCCCCAAACCCCTAACATTCCACGTGGCAACATTAAGTTTCCCCATTCACGGGAGCAACCCCTGATTGTTGGATATGGGCGGCTTGCTGAACCGGGACTTGAATTACCGGTCATGGGTCAACGAGGGCTTGTTTAATAAACGGGGAGTCCAATTTGCGCTCCCTAAGGATCTTGGCATTGAGCTCATGCAGGAATTCGGCAGTGAGGATTGCAAAGACCTAGATGCGACGAAGTTCGGGTTTCGTAGCTTTTAGGAACCACTGGCATGCGATTAGGATGAGGCGAAGGCCTTCCAATTCTAAATGTTCCAATTGCCCCAATACAAAGCGACCATCAAACAAAGGAGCAACAAATTTGGCACATTTCTCTGTGACATCTATAAAAAAACGAGACATAGAGACCTCTGCAATAAGACGCATAGCGAATTTGTTTTGGAATAGAGAGCGGGTCATTGACTCAGTGGCATACGACATAGGTGGATCTGGACATGACGTGCTAAACAAACATGGAAAACCGTCTGATCCAGCCCAAGCAACAATCCAGAAAGCATCCCTCACACACACGCACACAATAGGGAGGAGTTTCGTTTCCAATCCTAATTGGCCTTTCGAAAGGGCATCCATACGAGGGCGATTTGATTTTCCCTTACCTGACAAAGTGGCATTGCCACGTGGGTCACGAGAAATAAGAGAGTGATACGAGCCCTCGTTAGAGGCAGTGGAAAGATCAGGACGAAGTCCATCTACCTAAATATCAACACCACCTGTATCACTAACTCGACGTTGTTTGTTGAGGGATTGCCCACATGCACGAGAGCCACTAGCGTCAATCGTCGTCGTCCTTGATGGGATGATTCTTGTGTTGTTGATTCCCTGATCTCCTGCCTGATTGGACCCTCCTTGACCGCCAGACCCCCCAGGGGCTTGGTTCCACGGAGTATAGGCTTGGAGGTTAACAAAGGATGAGCTCCCCATCAGAGTTGGATTATACTGCACTTGAGCTTGTTGCCATGCAAAACGATGCATTGGCAAATTCTGAAAGAAAGCCGCCCAAGGATTAGGTTGTCCTGACATCATGTTGTTTTGAAGCACGACGCCCTTTAGACTTGTCCCGCTCCTGGTGAGAAGATGGGAGTCCATTGAGACGTAGAGCCTGGTGGAACTGTTGGCTGAGAAGTTGTATGCATGTTGTTCACTGGAGCCAACGAATTGGTGGAGGCTTCTTGACGTGTCAGCACGCCCTGTGCTGCGGGTGGGGTTGAAGCACCTGGTTCCCCGAGGGGGCCCTGATACAGTGGTCGGGTGAAAGCACCCGTGCCTGAGGCTGAGGGGGCTTAATGTGGCTTTGAGTTCGTATCCCCTCGATTTCGTCGATGACGTCGTCTGCAGGTTTCTTTTAAATGGAAGAAGGTTTGGCATCTCCTATATCACTCCAAATGTGCAGAGGCCATTCGAACTTCAAGTAGATCGCCATGATGGGTTTGAACCCATATTTTGTCTTTCATATTCGCCTTCGCCGCTGGATCGCGGTCAAACCGTTGGTTGACCAAATGCGGATTTGTCTCGTCCGCCTCTGGCTGGCGGTGCTTTACAATCTTGTCAATTCCCCTTTCAACGTGCGTATAAATAAACACCATCTCGTCAAGCGGAACACCCACCGCCACCACCCAGAAAACATTCTATCCACCGTTCTTCTCCAATCCCGAACCTCCACTTTTGTCATCCACGACTTGAATTCAGTTCGGTACGTCGTGTTGGCGAGGTCGATGAAGTCAGTACGCTTGGCCAGCATCCAATTCGTGATTGTTTGAGATCTCGGAATGTAAGATACCACGTTCGGGCTTTCAACCTTAATCCTCCCCCTCTTGAACTCTTGCCCAAAGGTCTTGTCCCTAATCCAAGCATCCTCATATGCTCCAAGTCCTCGTTCACCTTCTTTGGGAGGAAGCGAGCGTCGTCTCGAAAGATGATGGTCACCGTTCTCGCTTTCAACCATTTCGCTTTAATCTCATCCATTGCGGCATTCAGCACGAAGTTAACTTCTCTTCCTTCCACCAACATCTCCCTAGAATCAATATTCATAGAGACGATCCCCTCCTCGTAGCATGCTCGGATCATCTCCTTCACCCTATCTTCTTCCAGCTGATAGTTCCCTGGAACGTTAGCTCTCGCATCTTGCTCCCGCTGGGGTGTCCCTTCTGGCTCCATGTTGACCATCTCAGACAAAATTAGTCTTCTCAAACGGAATAGTTAAGAACTTCGCAATTACTGCTATACTTGGCCAGGAAAGGGTTCGTCGGTGACGTAGCTGTCTTCTGATACCATCACTATGGTAGGACACCATAGCCCTTCGTCAAATCGAAGAGGTGGAGGTAACACCTACGGAAGCGTTTTCTCGACGAAAACGCCCGCCACCAGACAGGCTTACTAAACCGATAAGTAGCGTGGGGACCGAGCTCAACCGCCAGCCGCAGCGCCCGTCGCCATGTTGGTTATCTTATCTCCATCCTAAAGGAAGGGATCTTTCAAAATGAGGAAAAAATTGGAATGTGTTGGTCAATCATAGTTTGGCCATTTGTGCATCAAGGGATTGGGATGGAGCAATGAGACTTATAGTACGAGGAGCGGGTATATTTTCTCGTGGTTTAGAACGCGAAACAAATAGTAATGACACCCACTCGATGATGCGTCTTCTGTACGGTGTGAGGGAAGATGAGTTGAAGGATAGAAATGAGGAGGATAAAAGTTGCAGCAGCAGCCAGAAAAAATAGAGGAGTTCGTAGTGGCAGAAATTTGTGGTTATGGTTGAGCTTTGAAAAAGGAAGCCTGAAAATTGTATTTTGAATATGTTTTTTTTTTATATAGTTTTGGGTGATGTCATCGAACAATGTTTTTTTTTCAGAGTGAAGTGCTTATTTCTTATCATTTGACGCTTGTGATGTTGAAGGGTGAACTCTAGTTGTAGTCCAGACAAAGTGACGTATATTTGTATCATGAGTGAAGTGTTTATAACATATTTTTGACTCTTATGATGGTGTTGGGTGAACTATGTGTATAGTCCATAATAAGTAATATTTTTATGAAAGTGTTGTCTTAATATTTATGTTATTTCAAACTGAAATATTTTTCAATTTTTGTTCGTGACAATGAGAATTGTCATTGAAAGAAATGTGGGTAAAATAAATAAAAGTACAATTTTGATTCATTTTTCTTCATATTCACCGGGGGGGACTAATTTTATACGACCCGATTGATTGTATGTTTCACAGACAACACTCACAACGGAGATTAATATCGTCATATTTTTTTCATTACCGTGCATTACATTGGAGGCCGAGTGGACACAATATGAAGTCATTGTTTCGATTGTGGACGAAGGTTTAGATGCAGAGGGACAATGGAGTCTCACAGGGCGAGAGGGAGTGTGGGCGAGACTGTGCACAATGAAGACGAGGTCCACGAACGAGAAATGATTCTTCGCGTTTCGGAAAATGATGTTGAAAACAACGAAATAAATGATGGTGAATATGAATGTGACAACGATATTGAAGATAATGCAATTATGGATGTTGAGGAAGATGACCTTGACGACGAGTTTTCTTCAGAGCATCGGTTGACAGTTGTGTTGTGCTCTGCGAGAGGGGGCATTGGCTTATCTGATGGAGATATAGATGCTTTGTTATCTGTCATTTGCCACCCCAGTTTTAATGGCAGTCAACTGAAGTATACGAATTATCGCACATTTAAGAAGTGGTTGAAAGGTTTGTCTGATGATGCGTCTTGGAACCCAAACAGATTTGAGGGACGATAGTTAGCCAGTAGAAGCAACAACTCCTCTTTGGTGGTGTAAATGGGATATCACGTTTAAGACTCTTGTAGAAGATGCATTGGTGAATAATAGTAATTACACATTAGAGGCAGACGCGATGGTAGACGATGATGAGATCGTGATCACAAACGCTAAATTTACAAAATTTTGGAAACACGCACAACAGGTAATTAGAAACGAAAAATGTTTAGATCACAATGGTCAAAATCGTTATATTGTGCCGTTTACTTTGTACTACAACAAAACACATGTACATGGTCGCATGAAAACGACAACATACCCTTTAATGTTATTACTTGCCGATAGACCGGATCGTGCAACGCTGTTAGCTTACTTCAAGATCTTACATCCGCTTCCTCACATTCATGGATGGACAAGCCAGGCGACCGCATTCATTCGTCGCAAGCGGAGTCTTTTCCATGAAAGTCTCGCTATCATTCTCAAGGAAGCAAAAAAAACATCTTACGAAGGAATGCAAATACATACCTCAAGGTATGAAAATATTACAGTTTATCCAGTGTTGTTAAATTACATACAAGATCATCCTGAAAGGTGTCTCTTGGCACTTGTAAAGAATGGACGTTGTCCATCGTGTATTGTGTCCACTGACAAACTTCATGAGCACATGGATTATAGTACTTTAGCGATAACAGAGAATGTGGACCGTAGTATTTTGCACGACATTCATCATGAATCTGATGAATCAACACACCGTGAAGCATTAGGTTTCGCCAATGAATGCGGAATGCACTATGATATTCCTTTTAATGGCCTTTGGGGGTTTTATCAATGTCCTTCCAAGAACGATTTGATGTTTGATTACCACTATGCTCTACAACCGGATCGAATGCACACCATAGATCATGGGATATTTGAATATATGATCGAAGGTGTAAAAATGTTTTGCAAGTCATTCGACCGTGCATCCGCAATGCTAGGTGAGTTAAATGCTCGTCTCAAGCAAATCAGCCTTAGAGTGCGTCGTTCATTCCAAAAGTTAATGTTACCCGTCGCCACAAGAGCCGATTTCTTCACTCGCGAAGGTCGATTTGAAGCAAAACAATATCGAGCTGTCATGTCGGTTATATTGTTCATTGTTCATAATTTTGTTGACATCGCTGAGGGACGCGACCTTGTCAAATGGTTTAATATGTTTCTAGAGTATTTCATGAGTATGTTTCGAGTGATGAAACATATGACACAATCGCTTAATAGGTGTGAAAACCTTCTAAAAGAATTTATGGATTTCACAAATCTTCGATTCAGCCATTTACCGAAGTCAAATTGGAAGATAACGAAAATGCATGACATGAACAAGTTCAAAGCAGCAGTGTTGCGGTCGAGACTGCCAAACACATTTGCTGCAGACATTTGGGAACACAACCACATTCGTCTTTGCAAAGATCCTTATCTAGCTTCAAATCGCCGAAACCCTTTGCAGCAAATAGTGAAGCACATTGTGAGTGCAACAACATTAGAACAACACGTGTCAAAAGTGAGGGTGAGACGTCGCAGAGAAGGCGAAAATTGGTCGTCGGTGTTAAAGGCGGAGAGGACAGGACGAAATGTGTTATCTTCTACTGATATAGGGCGATTGCAATTGAGATGGTTCAAAATGACTGATGAAATCATAAAGGAACAAGTTGCATCACCTGACACTGAAGCATTAAAGTTTTTGCTTCACCTTCCTGAAAGACAACGATTTCATCAATGTTTAAGTACGTACATTGTCGAACAGGGGTTCGAAGAAATCAACAATAGCACAATCATTCGTCCAAGAACACATGTTGCATGTGCTTGTACTTACGTCGGATATATTCGAGGAATTGATGTTTAAGTAGCAAGGGCGACATCTGTTTTTCATGGTCGAGAGGTGCGATTAGATGTGAGTGTGAGAGCAGGAAATGGCAAAGTGTGGTTAACATCTGTGACAATGTTTTTTAGCTTGCAATGCTGTAGAAATAATGAAATAATGACGCATTCATGTGCATCTGTGCATTGGTACAAAGAATGTGTCATGAACTTCACGAATCGTACTTCATGTCAGTTGGTGCAACGAGAAAGAATCAGAGGTGTGCAACATTGCAGCGTCATCAACATCGATACGATTATTGAACCAGTACACCTGGTTCCATATTTCTTGAGGCCCTCATTTCGGCATGATGTAGAACGTGCAAATTTTGAAGATGAGGTGTTTTTTGTAAACAGATTCGTAAATGTTATATGACTGTTTGTGTCATATTCTTTCTCTTTGAGCTGTTCAATGATGAAACCTTTTTATTTGCGTGTTTTCAGGTGTGTGTAAACGAGTCCCTGATGATACAAAGGATATAATACGTTGGGCAAGACTAAACAATGAATTCGTTTCCAAAAGGTCAAGACAAGGACGAGAATGAAAATGGAAAACAACGAAAAGGTGAAGCACGTCGTGGTATAAGTACAAATGAGATTCATCAAGAACAGAAAAAACCTCGAGGAAGTGGAAGGGGACACCAACTTAATGACAATGTGAAACGAGGAAACCAAATTCCGACAAAGGAAGAGCAGACAAAAAAGGTAAGTGGAGAAAACATCAACAAGAGGAGGACGAGGGAAATCGAAACGTATTTGTTATGCACAGCCGAGAAACTTGAAGATAACATCAACAGTTGAGGAGCAAATGTTATCAGAAGAAGTCACATCTTCACGAGGATGAAAATTTCGTAGTTGAGAAGAGGACGCTACCACCTTTGTCTCTAAGCACCGTTGCTGAGTATTTTCCTTTTAACTGGCGTCTCTCCCAAACAGAGCCTTTTGTGATTAGGATGGATGATATTGAGTCACTGGGATCGGCAAGGTGACTGACAACAAATATCGTTGACGTTTATAATCAATATGTGTACGAGTCGGTTATGAAAAAAAACAACAATATGTCTTGCGTGGAGGTGACTTCCGTGTTGTGGTATAGCAAGATACACAACACTCACAAAGATGTTGATGTGATCTGTCCTCCCGATGTCGAAGTTGTAAAGGACGTGTGTAGGAAGAGAAGGAAGGGAATGACATCGGTGTGGGATAAGAAAATCGTCATAGTGCCAATTTTGCATGCACATCATTATACAATTCTCATATTTGTCGACATTGGTGTAGTGTTGAAGCACCCGGATCTTTCAAGGACGGATTCATGCGCGATCTTCCACATCGACTCAAAGAACAGTTTCGGGATGTCAGCATTTGAAACATTATTGGTGCATCTGTTCTAAGAACACATGACAGCCATGTTCGCACTAGATATTGAGATTACACCACAGCGTCTCGCGTGGGCATGGGGACAATTCGTGGGTGGGGAGAGCGTTCCCTTGTATGTGTGTGTGTGTGTGTGTGAGATATAGAGGAGAAAAAAAAAAAAAAAATACATAAAGAGAGATGAAGAAAGGCTAAGAGACTTGTTAGGTAGTGGTAGACATGATGGAATCGTTAACTAGTTATATTCGATGCGGCTGTGTTTTATTATGGGAAACCAAATACTGTAGTTTGGACAGACATGTGACGATGTTTTTTTCCATGTGACTGTGTTTTGGAGGTACGAGTAACCAACGTTGCTTTCGTTTTGTCATTTGAGAGAGAGAGAAAAAAAAAAAAAAAAAAAAAAAAAAAAAAAAAAAAAAAACAGTGGGTATTAGTAGATATGATTAAATCCAGAACGTACAATAATATATTTTTGTGTATTTTCTCGTAGTGAAACAAAACACAACAGTTTCGGGTGGCGCCACACGATGATGAAACTTGTGTTTTCTTTAACGTGTTTGCGAGCATGAGTAATGAACTTTGCTTATCTGTTTATCATTTGACTCTTATGTTTGTGTCTTCCCAAATTATAAGTATTTTGTGTCTTATGTACAAATCGTGTTCACGTCTCAAACTACCACTGGCGAACATTGCATTTAGAGTGTGTAGTTGCTGCAGCGAGGCATATGATAACAATTGTTGTACCGACCAAAGAAAACTTTATGTAATGGTGTATTTGACAATTAATTTTCTTAATATATTCCTTGGTATATGTATTTGTCGTTTTTTTATGATTTCATTGAAAAAAATGACAGTATAAAGTATTTAAAATTTGGTTTGTAACTGTGACACAGAGTATTTGTTTTATATTTGCGAAGAATGTATTTATGCATTTTTGTAATGTTGGTCATGCTCCCTCTATATATTATAATTATAAAACATATATATTCATATACTGCCAAGAATATCAGTACAAAGATGATGCAAGTTATATTGCTACTTTTCTCTGGTATAGAGTATTTGCAGTATGTTGACATCTCTTATGTTACTGGTAATACACAAAGTACGTGTAATGACAGTATAATATTTTATAAATACAAACGTTAGATTCAGTGCATGAGTAATATGTTTATGGTGACCTCTATTCATATTATTTGAAAATGATTATTATATTATTATTGATGTAGTGACATTGCCTGAATGAGCGACTCACAGACATATATATATATATTTTTTGTAAATTAGAATGTTAATCAAACATCTAGTTAAAATTTTCAAACAGTAATGTGAAGGTTACATAATATTTCGTGAGATAGAAAAAACAGTGCTGCCGAAGTTCAAAAAATGACTTGGCTAACATTCATCATAACAATCAAACAGTATGGACAATGATTTTAAATCATAATTATATGTGTTAATTGAACACATGATTAAGAATTGTCCTATGGTCCACTCACGTGCGATGAACGTTGTGACACGACAAGCAGTACATAATCACAAAATTGGTCTAAGGACGTAACAACAAAAATATACAGTTTGCATAACATTGAAATTAACATTTTTTCAACGTTCGGTCGAACATGTTTCAAACACAAAGTCTATTGCTTATCGGTAGACATTAACGTTATCAATATTGAAGCAACCATCCGCAATTGTGTATTTCTCTTTCGAAGATTACTTAACCTTGTAAGGTTAAGACATAGTGTGCACGCAATATTTATTACTGATTCCACACCCAAAAAAATTAAAAAATGTTGTTTAAAATAACTCAGTTTTTTTTTTTTTTTGAGGCGAATTTCGAAAGTAATGGATAGGTAGCTCACAGTCTGGCGGCTGCCTAGTGGCACGCGACTAGCAGTCTGGCTGCTGCCTAATCACATGCGTTTTGGCCAACGACAGGAAATCTCTCTCTCTCTCTCTCTCTCTCTCTCTCTCTCTCTCTCTCTCTCTCTCTCTCTCTCTCTCTTGCGTGCTTAGACCCATTGCCTTGGCTACCTCAGGGTTGTGTTCCCCACGCTCGCACGGTAGACAATACAGTGGTAGGGAGGAATTCGTTTTGCCTTTCATTACCTTCCTACAACTATATTGCCCACCGCGCAGAGAATTCCTCCCTACCACTATATTGTCTACCGTGTGGGTCCGGGGAACGCAGCCCTAAGGTAGCCAAAGGAATGGGTCTAAGCGCATGCACAAGAGAGAGAAAGAAAGAGAGAGGGGGTGCGGGGGAGGGGCGCTACCAGAGAGAGAGGGGGGGAGGGAGAGGAGCTAAATGGAAAAATTGGAATATAGATAAGATTGCAGCCGCGGTGTGTGTGGGAGGGCGAGAAAAAAAAAAAAAAAAAAAAAAGAAGGAGAGAGAGAAAGAGAGAGAGAGAGAGAGAGAGAGAGAGAGAGAGAGAGAGAGAGAGAGAGTTCGACAGACTTCCGACCGTTTGCAAAACACATGCGACTAAGTAGCCGTCAGACCGCTAGCTACCTACCTACTACTTTTGAAATTCGCCTCAAGGCCTCTGTCTCTTTCTTCATTTCCTCGTGTTCGCTCGTTCTAAAGGCTGCGAAGTAGACTGCAGTCACACAATGCCTCCATTTTCCTTTTGGGGTCCGCTTCCACCTCAGGACCGGTGTCGGGCGCATCGGTCCGGCACCGGACACGGCAGCGCGGGACCCTCTCGGCCTCGTCACGCAGGAGTTGGACCAACCTCATCACCAACGCGCAAATGGAGCTTCCTTAGGCCGCTCCCGCCGAGTGCGCCAGCCATACCTCTCGGGAACCCCTCCGACAGGATAGGGCGTACGCGAGGCACAACTTACCTCCACCTTATGGGAGCTGTCACCTCCCTTCGGTGGGCGTATCCCTGCCAAGCTACCAGTCTACAATACGAAAGCTACTCGGTTGTAATCGCAGAGGTGGACCAGCCGAGGGCATTTCTCGTTTGCTGTAGCGTAGGGGGTACACGTGGTAATACGCCAATCGGACCCACACGCGAACCGACATCTGGGGGGGGCTGAAGTCCCAAGCGCGGCTCGTCGTCGGTCGACTAGGACGCATCCCACACACCACACGCACACCACTTTACGAACACAAAAATAAAACGCACACACACACGCACATCGAACAACGCGACAACACTCCTAGTCCCTTCAGTAGCCGTCCCATAACTTTCCGGCGCGGAAATCGAATAGTCGTCGCGCGCGAGACTCGGTATAAAACCGCGTGGATGCAGGGCTAACTCATGTCGGCTCGCAATGCAAGCGTATGCAAGCGGTCGCAGTGATGGCGTACTATGTAGTACCCATACTCACACGGTCCTCGTTAATCTCCAGAGTCGCATTCGAAAATCAAGTGTCGGCTGACACGCGCCTTGAGGGTTAATCTCTCGACGCTGGACAACCGTCATGCGCGATTGAAGACCACACACCCTCTTCTGCACTCTGTGCACAGTGGGTGGTACACAGGTCCATACCTGTGGTGGCAGTCGCTTCTTACTGCCCTGGAGATAAGTCTCACTCCGGGCCTGGGCGAAAGTCAAGGGGTTTGACTTTGACGGCTGCCACGGACTACAACGTCCAACCATACAAACTCTAAAAAACAAGGGTAAAAAGGGAACCTCCCTCCCCTCTCGAGACATAATCCATTTAACCCTTATTCACACTCACAGTGGGCCGCTCAAATACTCAGGGCATAAATACGTAAGGGTTGATTATATAGGACGATCACTTCTCACAGTCAAAGTGAGGCTCCTCTCAGCGATATATGTATGAAATCGCAGGAAATCACATTCAGAGTCCGAACCACAACCATACTTGCAATCACATCAAAGATTCAACCAGAAGTCCACGCACTACACGGGGTCAACTTCAACCATTCCTCGCACTCATACCCCTCGCTTTAACCATACAAGCCTCACTCGTGCAACTCTTAAATAAATACTCATCACTTTTGTTGGATGACCATTTAATAAAGTCCGGGTGAAAACACAACAAAACAGTTCAATCGCAAGGCTAAAGCCTTTAGGTTGAGTGGCAGGAGTGAATTGGAGTTGAATCGTAAACCGACGAATCGGCAATCGACCTGTTATCAATGATAACAGAAGATGATCCTTGTAGGATCAAGCTGAATTTAGTCCAAGTGTTGAATCCATCGACCCAGAAGACCTGTAATACATGGCAGGTCAATCCCCAAGCTAAATCTATAAGTCCTTGGAGGATAATCACCATCTCACTCCAAAATCTACCCAACTAACTAAGCTTTAATCTTCACTCAAGAAGTGCCCAAGGCGAAGGTAGACCTTGGCAGAATCTCCCCCATACAGGGTGGATCGTCAGAATCGCCACCTGTCAAAATATAATCTATTTCCTTTAGACTAAGAAAATATCGGCAACGCTTCACGTAGGAGAAGTGCCTTTTCAGAATTTATATCAGCCAGAATATGAAACCGGAAATAGTCTTTGGTTTTCCAAAGCCCGATTTTGTCGAACTCCCTGATTTAGCAAAAATTTGGGCAGCACTCCTTTTAGAAACGGAGACGTTCCAAATTTTTACTAAGTCGTATATGATTTTTTAGACAAGCTGAACTTTGAATAGTCAGACTTTGACTAACTCCTTAGATTTGCAAAAATTTTGGCAGCGCTTCCCGTAGAGAAAGTAGCTTACCAAAATTTATACAAAGCCAAGTATAACAAAAGATCCCAGAAAATGCGAGAATCGATCTAAGTAAAAAAACTTAGTTAAGAAAATGTAGTAATTGAACTAACTCCTATCGCTCTAGCACGTGGCGAGCAACTATAGCAACTACATGTCAGACTGAAACTCACACCAAGTAGTAGCCTCCCTCAGTCACACGCAGGTCAATCCACAAAGGTAAGTACTCTCGCCACCCCAAGTCAAACTTTGCAAACAATAGTTCGTAATCTCTCAATGCTTTATTCTCTTATGCCCAGCTTACATAGGGCGTAAAGTCAAGCCGTCCAATCTTATGGAACCTGCCTGACTCAGCCATTACGTATACATGAACAGGTTGCACAACTACTTCTCTCTTCCTTTTGGGGCGTATGACTAAGCCGTTCATCTTAGAACAAGGCTCAGCCGCCCTGAACTGTTTAATATCCAAATTATATATACCTCTCCGAGCTTGGTGTTCAAAAGTTGGGCATAAGACTGAGTCATTCATCTTAGAACAAGTCCCAACCTTCCCAGGGTTACCTTCCATTATACTCTTACAACAAAAAAATTCCCATGAGAAATGAAAGTTGAAAAACCATTCCATAAAAAAAAATCCTTCATATTTATAAATTATCATTCCAATGTTCGTCAAATTTTAAAATTTTCAATTTAATTTGATAAGCTACCGTCTAAATATGAGCTTTCCCTTCCAACTATATTTATTTGTTCAAGATGGACTGAAAGTCTGGACGAGTTTATGAAATGTTTTAATTAGGCTTTCATTCTACTACAATAAATATCGTCTAACTTAGACTGGATTAACCTATTTATGACTGGAAATCCTTACTTAGAATGACAGTCGAATTAAAATATTTCATAAACGCATCCAGACTTTTATTCCATCCCTAGCACGCAGTTCAAATAAGAAGGGATACCCCATTCTTTGAAGAGAAGTTTTCAAGTAAGACGGAAAATTTTAAAATTGGAATGACATTTTTTAAGATGAAATGAAAATTTAAAATTTAAAATGTAATTTTACTCTAGAATGATTATTTAATTCTGGGAATTTTTTCTGTTGTAGTTATACTCTCTTCATTCTATAATAAGCTATAGCCAGACCGTCCAATTTTATGGAACCCATGCTTGGCTAGCCTGTTCATAAATAAAATAATATCAAATATAGCCAAAAATTAACCTTTTGGGTTCCAGCATGTGCGAGGCATTGGGCCAGACTGTCCAATCTTATGGAACACATCTGGTCCTTTGCCAGGTTCGTTTCTCTCTGATCCACTGTATACGGCATGCATCCAAGGCCGTCCAATCTTATGAACATGCCTTGCCCTCAACGAGAATTAGTCCCTCACAATGAAACAGGAAGGGGCTTAGCCATCCAATCTTATGGACTTGCTCAGACCTCCTCGACCAAAAACAAAAGAAACAGAACAAAACCGCAACCAAACATGGCAATCAAACCCTCAAATCTTATGGTACAGATTCGGCCCTTGAAAAGTCAGCCACAGCCAAACCCTCACAATTTAGAGCAATCAAACCGTCCAATCTTATGAAACTGGTCTGACTCCCCATGCAATTTAAAAATAGAACACATCGGTCAGGCCGTCCAATCTTATGGAACTGGTCTGACCCCGTAGGACCCTGCCAACCTCAAGCAAAACCACCTTTCACCCGCCCTTCCCCCAGATG
>BFEA01000092.1:3204489-3224158 GCA_003427395.1 Chara braunii
TGTTGTCTCGGCTCGCTCACCCCCTCACCCCATATGCGGCCTCAGGCACGGCGCCCAACCTCCCTTTTCCTCTCACTGCCTTCCTACCCCTCTACTCCGTTGCCCCTCCTTTCTACCGTAACACCCCATATGCGAGTGTATCTGGCCACTTTACCGGGCSTGGTTCAGTCCAAGAAGAGGGGGGGCCTAACCGGCGRGAAGAAGAGACTCTCGACTCGTAATGACAGGAAGGGAGGCCTCTATCCCCATCGGGGGGGGTCGTCGATATGGGGAACAAGCTTCGTCGCTAGGTAAATAAAGAAAACAAAAAAACGAAAAAAAACAAAAATAAGAAAAATAAGAAGGAATCTTTCACTAGAAATCGGGCAGGTTCACTCCCGTTTTTACGTGGCAGCAAACTACTCTCCCCTGGCTCAACTTCCTTACTAACGACCTCAAAGACTAATCGTTAAACTCTAAATCTGACACCGCCATCACACTCGCGCCGCCCAAAAACCCCCACTATGACACTTGTTACACCCGATCTCGTCACGGATCGGGCAGGAACTCAATCCCCCTTACCTCACCATTTCCATCACCACTTTCACGCACTTCAAGACTTGCCCAACTCGGATACTACTAACTCTTATCGAAAACTAACCTCATGATCCTCCTCGCCCGGCCCCAAAACCCCAATTTCGACACCTAGCTCGGCGAAATCGGTCAGGATATGACCGAGATAGACTAACTTCCCTCTCATTCCCCCACTTCTCCACCATAGCCCGACTTACCACCTTCGCTGTCCAACTCCCATATCACTAACTTGCTAACTGATCTAACCTCCTAATCATGCTCGCCCGGGGTCAAAACCCTCACATCGTCTCTCTCCTTCCCCAAATCCGCCCCCAATCGACAGCTCGCCTACTTCCCTACTGCGTCCGGCCTACTACTCCGCCATCCCCCGTTTTCCAACGTACGCACCTGGCACGATTCGTCGGCCAGGTACATCCGCCTTCTCCCTCCCTACAGCCCGCTGTCTCTCTGCGTTCTGCTGCTCGACGCCGCCCAGCCGAACCCGCTGTGTCTCACTTATCCGCCCGGCCCCAGCGCTTGGCCACACTACGGCCTATCTGCCATGCTACCTCGCGCTCCCACCGCCTGTGATTTCAGCGCCCGACACTCATGCGCTATCCCCTCCCCCGCTGCCTGTTCTCCTCTTGCCCCTGCCTCGACTTTCCCTTTTTGCTGCCCATTACCTCCCCGCCCTCTTCAACCCCGAAAGCACCTAGGAGGAGACCCGGGCCAGATTCACCCGGTCTAGCTCTGTCACCGCCTCATGCCCACTGCTTCGATTCCCTGTCGCCTGCTCGCTGCCTCGCATTCCTCCCCGCCGTTCTTTCGGGCTTCCAACAGGTAGGCTCACACTAAAGTTTTTCGCAACAGGCCACGAAGCCAAAGGCACGCCCTGCTGCTGATCATTACCCCTGGGTCTTAATGGCGCGCCCCTCGTGATGCGGGCCCGGTGTAGACCCCCGGTGGCAGTAGCGAATATTCAACTGAGAACCTTGAAGGCCGTAGCAGGGGGGGGTTCACCGTGAGCTAACTGCACACAGCCAGCACTGTTGCAGGCCTCACCATGGCCCGAGCCGCCCCGCTCGGGGATAGCTCGCCCTCCGMCGGGGCCCTACGGGCATACTCACACTCAAACCTTCCACACACAGATCGTGGGCTGCGGCCGACGTACCCACAAAAGGGGCCCCGCCACTCGGTTTTCTCCCGCCTCGTAGGCTAATCACCCACCAGCTCCCATGCACGTTGAACTCCTTGGCCCGTATTCCAAGATGGGTGGGATAGAGGAATTTTGCCAGCATCCCAAACATGCCGGAACCCGCTCGGACCGTCAAAAGAGGCGCGAGCCCAAGTCCTTGATTGGTGCTCCCGCCGACGGCCCTTAAAAGTCGGTGTCGTGCCCGGGTCAATCGGCACGTTGGAGCATAGCAGAAATTAATTAAAAATACGACGCTAAAAATAATTTTCCTAGAAAACGCCACCGCCAACCGGACGCCGCCGACGGCAAAACCAAGGGGGATAGCACCGCCAGGCCCTCAACCCCTTGGTCCATTCGTGCCACTCTGATCCCTGCGTCATCGCTCGCTCGACCTCGATCCCTGAATCTCCCTGATGAAAGTTCGACGCCGTAATAAATAGTGCTAGGCCCAAATCCGGGTCTAGCACTGGCGGACGCCCAAATAAACAGACGTTGCACGACACGCCAAGCTACCAAGACGCCTTCAAAAGTCACTCTGTTGTCGATGCCGTCCTCCGCACGTACGTGCAGACCTCGGTCAAACGTACCAATAAAACGAAAACATCCTTAATTCCTGCTTAATCAAAAATAAATAAATAATAATAATAATAATTAGACAAAACGACCGATGTTCGCGCCGACTTTATGATCAACAACAGAAAAGGAATCACGCGCCCCTTAATCCTGCGCGCCCACGCACTCTCTATTATAGTCAACCATCCAGTCAACATAGACCACAGACGCAGTCGCGTCTAGCGCGGTATACTTAGACCTTAAACCAAACTATTTCCTGTCGCTTGCAAAAACCAGGGCGGATACCCTTGTAAGGGTATTCGTGCCGACACCGGTCCTTCCTTTTTCCAAAAGTCTATGTTCTAGAAGAGCTAGTTTCAGGTCGTTAGCAATAGCTTGAAGGACCAGTCCTCCAAAAATTTCCACCCCCTAAGAACCCACTTGCGTCCTGGTCCCCGGACGCCGAAAATGTGACACCTTGACACAGACGCTGAAACCCACTATACCTCAGCCTTAACGAGAATAGAGGGGGGACCCCTGCAAGCATAGGGCCTCACAAACGAGGTAAATCATGTTGCCCACGGCCCCAACAATGATAGTTAGAGATGGGGTGGGGCTGCCTATGGGGTTCCAGCTAACACAAAGACCGAGCATTTTGCTAGTAGTTGTGCCTCCCTTTCTCGTCATCGCCCTCCTGCATATCCTGTTGTTGGGCGGACCATACTTTGTGGATCAGACGGTACTAAGGGTCAGATCTGACAGTGCGTTTGTAACAAAGGACTGGAAAGTCCCTTGTTACGGGGCACACAGCAAAAGAGACGTAAAATCAATTTCGGAACCCACAGGCCCAGGGACTTTTTCAGAACGTACGTCGAAACGGGTTGCACCGCAACACCAAGAACTAGTTGCACACTGCCGGGAAAAGAGGATTTTTTTTTTTTTTTTAAACGACTGACTTTCAGGTTGAAGGGTAGGGGTTGGGCTCCTTTTGCAGATTCGGTCGGTGGAAGTGGTGTCGAGCGCATCGGTCCCAAAGGCGGACCCTCCAGGTCGCGCCACACAAGATTTTGCAAAACTTCATTGCAAGGGAGTTTTCGCCTTCGGCCAAGTGCGCCGGTCAACTTGGACGGTTCACCAAACCACGTGATACACTTCACAAAAATGAAGCAAGTTTCACAGGC
The DNA here is from genome assembly GCA_003427395.1 of Chara braunii. Taxonomy (NCBI): domain Eukaryota; kingdom Viridiplantae; phylum Streptophyta; class Charophyceae; order Charales; family Characeae; genus Chara; species Chara braunii. The sequence continues at coordinate 3,207,970 of BFEA01000092.1, forward strand.
CACGTGTCAAACTTTTAAAAGGGTGGCGAACCTTGGTTGGTTGTAAGTCCTTGGGTTGATGAGAAGGTGGTACGAGTTAGTACTATCTGATGGTGTGTGGATGGTTTGAAAATAAGAAGCGTTGTCAAGCGCATCGGTCCCGTACGGGGACCTTCCCTGCCCCGTCACGTTGGATTTTGCAGGACTTGTCGCGTAGAGCGTTTTGTCGCCCCGACCGAGTGCGTCAGTCGTACCTCTCGCGAACCCCTACGACAGGATAGGGTCACGCGAGGCACAACTTACCTCCACCCGTGGGAGTTGTCACCATCCCTTGGGTAGGCGTTTACCCGAGCTACCAGACCACATGCAAAGACTTTTTGTATGCAATCGCAGAGGTGGCCCAACGGAGGGCGTTTCTTGTTCGCTGCAAAAAAGGGGTACGTGCGGTTAACGCCCGAATCGAACGCCCGAGCAAATCGTCGCCCGAGGCGCTGATCCTCGAACGCGATCCTACACCGGTCGACTATGACGGACATTCTAACCACGCGATACACTTTCCAACAAAAACTGGTTCCTACTTGCAATATCTCGCCTAACCCTTTTTTCCGCTCGACCCATAACTGTTACCGGACTTGGACGCATGAACGTCGCACACAAGACTTTGCATAAATAGGACGTCACTTCGTAGGGCTTAATCATATTCACTAGCCATGTGCAAATACATGAATAGTCGCAATGATGGAGTAAGGGTGAGATCCTATCCGATCATAGGATCGCATTTAACGTTCGGATGTTGGCTGACGTGCGCACTAAAGCGGTCAATCCTTTAGTGAGAGGAAAAGCGAACTGAGCACCTTGTTGTGCCCCGAGAGGGGTAGGGTAGGATGGCACCGAGGGCAGAAGGGAATTTTGAGTGGTTGTGAGCTGTTTGGTGTACCACTGATAACACGCTAATCCTTTTACCCCGAACCTTATCGTTCCACCAAATAATTGTAAACAAGGAAACATCAATCTGTCGTACTCAGCCAATCGTGTGAATATTCATAGGTCTGGGTCCATGTAAAATACGTGTGTGCGTTAGCAACGACAGTCGTATGCAAGGAAATGGCTAAGTTGCACGTCATCCGCTTCGCGAACGTCTGACCCATAACTTATTTTGTGTCATTGTGAGACTTCAAGTGTGGTCAACACACGAAAATGTTTAAGAGGGAGGCTCGTACGAAAGAAAGCATAATATTCAGTTATGTGAACTCTCGTGACTAACTGTTAGGAAAACGCTTCACTTGTTACCCACCATCGCTCGACCATCTGCGGACTTCCATATTTCGTACGATATTTAAGTGTCAGAGATGAGATATCATGAAGGAAATCTCCTTCACGATATTGAACGACCGAAGGATGAGCCGTTCAACCCTCGTGGCACTTCTGACCTTTAGTCAGGGTGTTGTGATGGGCAACGAGCACATGTTCATCGCATAGAGGAAACACTTTTGTGCTGAGCGAGAACTTGGAATGTCATGGACAAGGACCTTGAATTCCAGGTTCATGACCAACGCCCGACCAACTAATTCAAATAGCAAAGACGAGCGGGTGCATTGTCACGGGTGTTGCAAAATTTATGCGCATGCACATTTACTTAGTCATCATTACCACTCAAAAGAAAGTGGTTCAATCAGTCAAACAAAAAGGTTGTGTGGCACCAGACGATCACTCTCACAGCAATAATGTGACTTGTTCATTTGGATTCACGTCGTACATAGATAATCACCAATGCTAAATCCGGAATCGTTCATGCATACTTGCGATCACATAAGTTTAAACAACAACATCGCATCAACTTTACAGTTTCGTGCAACTTATACCCTGCCTTATACACACAAGCCCCAACCATTTTTCATCATCCCTCAACAAAGGTACTCAACTTAAAAAATGGGCATTCAGAAAGAAGTCTGGGTAAAAATCTCAAGAAACATGAAAATCCACAAAGGCTAAGGTCTTAGGTTGAGGTACAGAAAAATGTAAGTTGCATTGTAAACCGACCTGTTATCAAATGATAGCAGAAAAGTGATCCTTTATAGGATTAGACCGAACAAATCGAGCTTTCGGTCGAGTGTGTAGACCTTCCTCGCAGTACAGGTCAAAGCGGAACAATACTATATTTACAACAAATGGAGGATATGCTTCATTTCATAGTCTAACTCCTTTACTAACTTTTTTCTCACCTTCCTCTAATCAATGTCATAAGTTATTGAGAGTTTTGGCAGCATCTCCCCTAAATAAGGTGGATTGTCAATTTTTTCCTAGCAAAAATAATATAGCTCTCCAAATTTAATAAAAATTTTATAAACGTTTCCCGTAGAAAAAATGTTTTTTCATAATTTTTATGAACTCAAAATTAATAACTCTTTTCAAATTTGTGAAAATTTCAGTAGCGCTTCCCGTAGGAAAAAGACTGTCAAGATTTATACAAAGTTGAAAATACAAAAAACAAAGTACACGTACACTTGTGATTAACTTTTTGACACTTATCCGGCAGTTAGAACTAACGATAGTCTAGACGATCCTTCTTTGAAGATGGCATCGTGAGTTAGCACTAATCATAACTCCTAGTAAGGTCAATCATATCTTATCACAAACTTCTCATCCCATAATCCATTCTAGTCTACCTATAGCTCCAACACGCGGTGAGCATCTAAAGCTATCAAAAGATACGTCATACTAGTGTCCCCAAAACATGCATAGTCAATATCTCTTCCGATCCTACATTTATTTTAACTTCAAGTAGCTTGTTGGCCTCTCAATTCTTTTATCATTCTTTTTATCCCTTTTTTCTATGGCATACGATCAGACCACCTCAACTTAGGGGTATGCCCGACCCGCTTAAATAAAAGCACATGATACACATAATTAAACTGCCCCAACTTAGGGGTATGCCCAACTTACATGACAGAGAACGTATGACCAAACTGCCCTAACTTAGGGGTATACCCGACCCAACATAAACTATGAACCTAAAGCATATGACTAGACCGCCCTAACTTAGGGATACGTCTGACTTATACTTTACTAATGACATGAAGAATATGACTAAACCACTCCAACTCAGGGGTATGCTTATTCATCCTTAAACGAAGAATATATATGGCATAGGATTAGACTACCCCAACTTAGGGGTATGTCCAACCTGCCTAAAAAGTCATAAACGACGAATGGTCAGACTGCCTTAACTTAATAGTACGTTCAACTTACACAACATCAACGACAAAGGGCATATCGCTAGGCCGATCCAACTTAGGAGTACATCTAAATAACCTAAATTGTTTAAGATACGTAAGGCAATGTGAATATAATGCCTCAACTTAGGGGTACGTCGGATATCCCTAAACAAGGCCACAACAAACGTATGACTAATCCCCAATCAGTTATTGGCATCGTAACCACCGTAAGGATTATATTACGGTAGTGTGACTAACTATTTGTGCACTTTAATCTACGTCATTGATCTCTTTCTTTCCCAATCTCTCTTTGTGTATCGTTACCCTTTTTTTTTCCAATGTTTCAGGAAAATTTTGGGACAGTGTCTTTTACTCTTCTTCCTCCTTATGTTTGTCTTTTTTTTTTTTTTTTTTTTTTTTTTTTTTTTTTTTTTTTTCTTTTTTTTCTTGGATGTCATGTGCGTGTTTCATTGTTCTGCTATGGATGACATTTGTCTCAATCAACTATTCGCGTCGTAACCACCGTAAGGATTGTATTAAGGTGGAGAGGATAAGTTATCGTGTGCACCTTGATAAGTCAACGTGGATGATCTTTCTTTTTCTCAATCTCTCTTTATGTGTCGTTACTCCTTTCTTGTCCCATGTTTCGGAAAATTTTTAGAACGGTGCCTTTGACTCATCTTCCTCCTTATCTTATCTCTCTCTCTCTAGTTCCTTTTTTCTCTATTTCTCTCTTTCTTTTTTTCTTTTCCTGTCTCTCATGTTACACGCGTGACACATATTTCGTTGTTCTGTTGTGGATGACACTTGTGTCTCAATCAACTATTCGCGTTGTAACCACCGTAAGGATTGTATTACGGTAGTGTGGCTACACTATCTGTGCACTTCGATACGTCAATGTGGGTGTCACTGATCTCTCTCTTTCTCAATCTCTCAATTTTTCTTTGTGTGTCGTTACCGCTTGCTTTTTCTATGTTTTAGAAAAATTTTAGGATGGTGTCTTTGACTCTTCTTCTTCCTCATTGTCTCTGTCTCTCTCTCTCTCTCCCTTCTCTCTCTCTCTCTTTCTCTCTTTCTCTCTCTCTCTCGAATGTTACATGTGTGACACATGTTTCGTTGTTCTGTTGTGGATGACATTTGTCTCAATCAGCTATTCACGTCGTAATCACCGTAAGGATTATATTACGGTAGTGTGGATTGTATTACGGTAGTGTGGCTGTGTTATTTGTGCACTTCGATAAGTCAACTGGGTGATCTCTCTCTTTCTTAATGTCTCTTTGTGTGTTGTACCCCTTTCTTTTCCCATGTTTGGGGAAAATTTTGGGACAGTGTCTTTGACTCTTCTTCCTCCTGGTCTTTGTTCCTCTCTCTCTCTCCCTTCTATCTCTCTCTGTCTCTCTTTCTCTCTTTCTCTTTTTCTCTTTCTTTTTCTCTTTCTCTCGGATGTTACCTGCATGATGCATATTTGGTTGTTCTGTTGTGGATGATATTTGTCTCAATCAGTGAGCATCCGTGTCGGGGTGATTGCGGGATATTGGGTGATCTGCCTTGAACGGCCTATTCGGTGACGAGTGGTTGTCGGTGGGTACCATAGCGGTTGGATGCTCGGTACGCGGGTCGGCATCTGGGCGTCTATTGCAGTTTTGGTGATCAGACCGGTCGTTTATTCGTCTAGCTTCCGGCCGTACGTGGCGTGGAGCCCAAGTTTTTTTTTTTTTTTTTTTTTTTTTTTAACAGATTACTTGTATTATAACAGGTGAAATCGAGGTCGGGGACCTCAAGTTCTCGTCGAGGGATTTGTAATGAGGCACACGCAGTCTAATGGTCACTGAAACAAACCGTCGGAGGGGGACCTGCCGTAGTGCTTCCGCTAGCGCCCCGACGTTTCGGATCAGGCGCTAGGCTTCTGGTAACGTGAGCTTTCCGATCAACTGTGTTGCGCCACCATCGTGACGATGCCACGACAGGTGTGAATTCCTTTCCACGCCGCCATGCTTCGGAGGGTCGTCATAACCTCTCGTAGGTTTGGTGATGGTTTCATAGTGACCAATCGGTCGAGACCCCCCGAAAGGTATCAGAGAAAGGTGAAGCGTGATAACCCACTTACGGGCGATACGTGTTAGACTAGTTGTTTATTCGATTAGTACTTGCAGTTAAGTAAGGATGGCGACGGTGGGGATGGAATTGCGAGATCCCCCTCGGGAACCCCACTCACCTCCCCCAGACCCAGGTTTAGAGAGAGAAGATGAACTTGAAGCTAGGCTTAGGGAACTTATGAGACTCTGTTACGAAGAGGGGATTATACCTTTGAACATTGATCCAGGCGAAATGACAGTGGATGAACGTGAAGCAAGGTTCAAAGTCAACACCTCAATTGATCGAGTCAAGGTGGTGTGACTTAAGGAACACACAGTGACAGTAATATTTCGAGAAGGCGCATGTTTTTTTGTCGAAAAAGGTTAAAGACGATATCGTGAGAGTGTATGAGGACGAGAAGATTCAGGAGGGCAACTTCGATGCGGAGAACTTTCGGAGAGGAAGGGTAAAGGTGGAAAGTCCAAATGTGCTCTCCTGTGTAGCCAAGTCAAGAACAATTGCTTCATGGATGGTGACGAAGGCACGAGATGAACTCACGATCGGAACAACTATGTACAAATTGGAGTTCAAACCGTGGCTATCCAAAGCACAACTTCGGGACCAACGCAGAGTAGAAGATGAACTGACCTTTTGGGTCATCGCAGTTCAAGTGCTGCTGGATTTTTTCTTCTATCTGGAAGCTCAGATAGACAAGGCGATTGGACTGGTTCTCCGCTCTCACCCAACTGAACTGGATCAGCTAATACCATCATTAGTTAATATTAGATTTGACTTGGATCCTGCTTCAAGGCCGAACATGAAGGACAAGATTTGGGTGATGACCTCAGAAGGAGATGAGCTCGAGGTGAAGCTGGCGTCATCGGACACCCTGAAGTGTCGTCGATGCAGAGCTTTTTTTCATACAGAGGCAGAGTGTCGACGCTCTGGTGGACAGCAACAACAATTCAATAGTCAACTGGTACCGAGTGGAGGACAACCATCAACATTGTCGCAAGGGTACCGCGGTCCAATGAGCCCTTTGGGGATCTCCCCCTCGCACGCAGCTCTCCATGAAGGCGCATCTCAAGGTACACTAGGCGGACAACAACCGTTGACGACACACTTTAATCCAATGTACTCTCCGGCAAGGCACTCCCAAGATATTGAAATCTTTCAATTAGGCGCTTAAGGTCCACTTCAAGTTCCCCCCTAGTATGGGATGCCCAACTGGGCTGGAAGTGCATTCGGACCGTGGGCGGTTTAACAAGGGTTTCAGCAGAATGGAAACATGTTCCATCCTCCTCAGTATCACCCACTCACGATTCCAGTGGCGGCCACGTCAGCTATAGGAGGCCAGAGAATGTTCACAACTGTTGTCTCGAACACCGGCAGAAACCCAGGTCCAACAGTGGGCTCGGAGGCAAGAGGCGTAGGAGGAAGCGAAGGAGAGGGTGGTACTTCACGCGCAAGGAGTGGAAATAATCTGACGACGAATGTTGGGTCTCCTAACTTCCAGAGAAGTCGGGAGATGGCGCTCTTCCAATCAAGACCACGAGAGAGCACTCCGGGCAAACATAGCAGACTGGATATAGAAGGAAGATTCGTCCCAAGTGTACTTCAGGCGTGAGGAGAAAGATCTGACTCATCGCTACTGCAATCAGAGAAATCAGCTGATAGAATCAAGGACGTAGGCACACCTGGACACACTTCGTCCAAAAGACGAGCCCCCTCGCTGTCACATGGTCAAATCCACGCGGTGGAGAATAGGGTATTTCCACTCTTCTGCACCTTTGCTCGGAACGCCTTGTGGGTAATTGCCTAGCCAGCGACCGATGACAACCCCCAGTTGGTACAACATAAAAATTCCCGCGAAAAATGAAAGTTGAAGAAACATTCCATAAAAAACAAATCCTTCATATTTATAAATTATCATTTTAATGTTCGTCAAATTCTAAAATTTTCAATTTAATTTGATAAGTTCCCGTCTAAATATGAGTTTTCCCTTCCATCTACATCTACTTGTTCAAGATGGAATAAAAGTCTGGACGATTTTATGAAATTTTTTAATTATACTTTCATTCTACTACAACAAATATCTTCTAATTTAGATTGGATTAACATATTTATGACTGGAAATCCTTACTTAGAATGACAGTCCAATTAATATATTTCATGAACTCATCCAGACTTTCATTCCATCTCTAGCATGAAGTTCAAATAAAAAGGGATACCCTATTCTTGGAAGGAAAGTTTTCAAGTAAGATGAAAAATTTTAAAATTAGAATGACATTTTTTAAGATGGAATGAAAATTTAAAATTTAGAATGTAATTTTACTCTAGAATGAATATTTAATTTTGATTTTATTTTTTTTTTGTAAGTTTTGCAGGACCAAAACAATCCATGTCTGCTGCTCTATTCACCCTTGTAAGATCAACCATTCAAGATCATTTTTTGTTCCGAATGATTCTGGACATGAATATGTCACGGGTTATTGTAGAAAGTCCTGAGGGAAGTGGTGAACGCCTTAAACTTTTCGTGTCAATTATGGATGTCAGATTAGTGGCGGGGCAATTGGAAAAGTCGGAATCCGAAGGTATCCGGTTCCTACCACTGTCTTGGTTCGGTGAAGCTTGGAAAAACGAACTACGTCGCATCAAACTGGCACCTCTGCAAAACGTAGAATATCTGGCAGCGGTTGATGGGAGGCTCTTAAAAGACAAGCAGCTCCCCTCACCGTCTGTCAGGGCTATGATGACCATGACTTGGCTGACCATGCAAGGCCAAGCAGATACGTTTGGGCGCTACAAAAGAGATAGGGTGAAGTCTTGGATATTTGACAAGGATATTCAGTTGATCGTCGCCGGATTAAAGGTTTAGCGGTTTATTATCGTATGACGAAAGAGTCGTTCTTTAAGTTACTCCCTTGAAAGTCTTCAGTCCCAATGAAAGAACTAAAACAACCCTTTAACGAGGTTGCTCCTGCAACCAAGGAACTGAAGGATCTATGCGACTATGCTGCCCTGTACTATAAGGATATTCTTACATCGCGCCTTCAAAGCAACACACATAGGAAAAACCTTCATAAAGATTCGAGTCACTGGGAAAATACCGAAGCCCGCCTCTTACAGTCAGGCAAACTGGACCTATACCGACCAATATCTACCCTAGAAGCCCACGAAGCTCTCAAGGCGGTGCCAACACACAAAACCCCCGATGACGATGGTCTCCCAACCGAATTATATTTAACTATCTGGGAGGTAGTGGGGGATAAGCTGGTAAAAATCTACAATGAAATCTTGACGGGTGGTAGACTATCCACCAATATATGTCGAGGTATTATTTCAGTCTTATTTAAGAAAGTGGACAAATCGAAAATACGTAACTAGCGCCCTATTTCGGTACTAAACGTGTCATATAAGATCCTGGGCAAAGTATTGGTCAAGCGGCTGGGTAGATACCTTCCACAATTGGTTAAGTCAGACCAAGCGACGTTTATTAAAGGCCGATCCATTTTCGATAGTATTATCACAACAATAGAAACACTGGAGGTCATCCAAAACGAACAGATGGACATGACAGTCCTTCTTCTTGATTTGAAAAAAACATACGACCGAGTTAACTGGTCGTATGTTCTTTTGACTCTCGATTGAATGGGGTTTGGCGATAATTTTAGTAAATGGCTCATTGCCTTATATATACTTTCTACAACCGAAGTCATGATAAATGGAAAACTATCACATGAATTCTCCCTGACACGTTCCCTCTATCTGGGTTTCTCCTTGGCCCCGCTGTTATTTGCTATTCAAATGGAAGGGGTTCTCAATAACATTCGGGCACATACTCAAATCATAGGATTGAGAGCAATAGTCCAAAACTCAGAAACATCTCTGAAGGCCGTAAAATCTTGTTTAGATGATTATGCAGGTTTATCGGAGGCAGCCATTGACTGGCACAAGTCGACCTACTTTCTCCCAGTTTAGTTCTCGATTGCGGTTGAATGGGTATGAAGCAGATTAATGAAAACGAATCAGAATGATTCCTGGGCGTTCAGATCAATATGCAACGGATCACAAGAGAGTATTATGATACAAAGGATTAGCCAAAGGCTAACCATATCGGGGAAGGCCCCTCACTTGTCAATTTATGGACGGGCAATGATGATAAATGAGGCACTTTTTGCCCTGTTGTGGTTCGTAGGGAGAGTTAGGGGAATCGGTTCTCTACTCTATTCCATAGCAAGAAGACAAGCCGCTAGATTTATATAGAAACCATACGCAAAGGAAGGAGAGGCGTTCATATCTAAAGTGGCATGGGATATGTTGTGTCAGACACGCACGAAAAGAGGATTGAGAACACTTGACCCTCTGAGACAGAACACAACCATGTTGTGCCAATGAATTATCAAAGTTTGACTTTTACCCTCCCCCCCTCACTGGGTGCACCTTGCAGAATAGATTTTATCCAAGGAATGAAACTTGTCCAGACCAGAGGATGTCTGGTCCTGTTTAATGTTGTACTCTTACCAGAGGAGGCATCTCAAATCTTCATTCTGGGCGGCCATCATAAAGGCTTGGAGAAAGATCCACCCGAATGTTTGGAGAAAACCCACCTCAAAAGAGAAAACATTAGCCCAACCGCTGTTCGAAAACCCGAGGTTAAGGGACGAATCAGGAGAATGGTTCAAAGCTGACTCATCCGCCACAAGTTTTGGCCGAACGTGGATCGAACGGGGTGTTCTGAGAGTGCAAGACGTATGGGACGTTGTGCTAGGAGACTGGGTGTCTGATATTATGTTGAGGAAAAAGTTGGGGCAAGTACGTCACCTAGAAGTTCGCAAAAGTTTTATTCTGACAGCTATACCAGAACAATGAAAAAAAATTATTTCCCCGAGAGGAGTTAATCTACCGGGTCCGTGGTTTTTTACAACACAAAAAACACCCGACCAGGTGTAGAAATTAACGAATATTATAACAACTAGGCGAAGAAAATTTGAATGCTGGAGTGGGGGGGGGAGAATGTTGCATTTGGACGAAGAAAACCCCTCCCCACCGATGGGCGTTCAACTATAACAAATTTGAGTTCTTGAATCTCCCTGTTCTGATGACTCGGTGTCCTGTGAACTATTTGTCGAGGGAAAGCCGCTGCTACAATTGAAACTGGATCCACACTGTGAGAATGGACGATAAAAAGGACGAGAGGAACAAACGCTACTTTAGTGGATTGCACTATTAAGATTGGGTATGCTATCAATCAACCACGGAAGCACCCACAGATAATAGTGAGGGAAAGGATGCTCCAATTGCTTCCTCTTCCATCAGAAGAAGTGGATAGAGCCTTATCTGCATGCTGGGATCAGTTAAAACTGATAGCGAACTAGAGACAAGCCTCATTGCTCTAGCTAGTCTCGCTGGTGTCCACTCCCTCACCGGTACGGCTAGCTGAAAGAAGTATGAAGCTCGATTTAAAGTGTCTTCGCTGTCAATGGGCTTTTGAGTCTACTGTTCACCTGCAGTGGGACTGCCCGACCTCTGGACGCATCTGGAAATGGTGGTCGACCCACTGGAATCGTATATCTAACACAATGTTCCCATGGACCAAAGAATGGACTCTTCTGGGCGGAATCCTGACTGACACTCGAAAGGATGGGGCTACATAGCCCAGTCGGCCCGTGCAGCGGGCTTTGCTATTATCTGGCAATGCAGGAATGACGAGATCTTCCAAGGGAAGGACTGGAGCAACAAACAGATTCGTCAGACTTTCAAGCAACACCTACGACGAGCCATACAGGCTGATTGGTGTCGCAAAGTGTCAACTTCATCAAACCCCCAATCTGGAATGCGGTGGTTCAACGAAGCATGGGCCTCGAGTACAGACGTCGCATCAATCAAAGAAGGTCCTCATGTACAGATAGGCCCTTGACTGTTACATAATTAGGAGTAATGATTAGATGCAACCTGATAACTCGGTTGCTTGAGTTCGGTCGCAGGAGACAGGCAGAGGGAAGACGAGGAGGGAGTGATGACTACTTATGGCTCGAGGTCTTATAATAAGTCCTCGCCCTGTGATAAGGGACCTTGTTGGTGTTTGAGGTAGGCTTCTACAGTAAGGAGAGTATGAGCATAGTTCTAGTATACTAGGAGAATAGAATTAAGAATGGGATAGGGATAGTAGCTGAAGTAGGTCTGTAGAAGACCAGAATAGTGGGAACTCTGTTTTCTTTTTGAGGAATTGTGTGGCTGTGACGAACCACTTTCTATAACGCGCAACTTTCTGCGCGGTTGCAACGAGGGGTCCTAAGCTGGGAAGGTTGGGCCAATTACGGAAGATCGGGATCGGTGGGAAATTGCATCAGTGTCCTTGCTTTTTCGTCTTTTCCGTCACTTCTTTTCGAATGGTTGGGTTCGGAGCTGGGCGTGTCCTGGGATGGCCGGTTGATTGATTGGTCGACTGGATGGCTCGCGCACCTCCGTGCGTGCGATTAATAAATGTTGACGTCGTTTCTTTCGCTTCGGTTTCGATCTTTTGGGCGTGGACATCGCGCAGGAATTTGCACTTTTCTTTTTGAATTTGTCTTTTAAATCTTTTTTGAATTTTGTCGAGCCCTGATGGCTCTCGGAATTTCGGACTTTCCTCCCGGAACCTGTACTTTTGCTTTTCGTATTAGTTAGGAATTTAGGAATTTTGTAATTAGGACTTTCTCTTGCCGCGCGACGCCCTTATTTGCTTACACGCTTCTTTTTGCGGCTGCAACGAAATTCTGATTAGTCGGCGCCTTTAATCAGGAGTATAACTGTAATCTTGGGTTGGCGCCATTGTAACTGTATCTTTCTTCTTGCTCTTCGTCCTTCCCGTCCTCCTTCTCTTTCTTTTGCTGCGTTTTTGAAACTACGGACTGCATGCTCAGATCGATGCATGGAGAGTGGCTACGTCCCCCACGCCGTGGCCCGGTCATGCAGAACGCAGACACTCCCTCTCTCATCTCCCCTCTAAGTCTTGGTAATTTCGTGCTCTTCGCGCATGCATGCACGCTATAAATTCCGGCTGCGCGATTAGTTAGCTCTTAACCCGTTGTTGGAAGCTCAGGGTTGCGCGATCAGGAAGGGTCGCCACACAAGCAAAGTAAGAGGTGAGTAGAGTAGAGGTCGGGCGACCCGACGGGCTGGTGTCGAACGCGCGGGATTGACGTGGGCCACGACGGACTGTGGGCACGGGCGAATCTGACGGGTGCGGGAGGACTAAGCGAGGTGATGACTTCGTGGGTTGGTGCGTGACGACGGACTGTTCGCATCGGAGAAGAGAGAGAAGAGGAAGAGAGAGTTGATGTCGATGGACGCGGATTTGCTGTTTCTTTGTCTCTTCCCCCTCTCTATCTGTGTATATAAATTTTGATTGCGGCTTCGGGCGGTTTGCCCGTTTTTGTTTTCTCTTCGACTTTTTTTTTTGGAATCTGGACTTGGGTTTTTGCTCACACTTGTCCTTGCGATGACCGTCTCGATTGCATTATGTGTATGATTGCTGGATGTATGGATGTATGGATGCTATGTTTGCTTGTCTGTCTTTTTACCGAGAATCCTTGTTTTTGCTTTTGCTTGTGTCGGATTTTTGCCTGCACCTGATGCAGTTGTAAAAGGGGATAAGAATTTGGCCCCGATAGTGATTTTGCCCTCGTTTTGCTTGTCTCACGAATGGGATGTGGTGTGATTGCATCTTGCATAACCAAACTTACGGAGCAAGACGATCCAACGCCGGACCCCGCGAACGTCGCGCGAGGACATGAGTAAATGCGATCCGAACCGCGTGTTTACACGCATCCCCGTGCGCTGATTCGCCCACCCAGAAAAGATTCACGGTGGAACCGTCATCACGTACGAGCACGTTGAGGCGCAACTTCGTCCGCCTGTCCTGCACGTGCTCGCGCGCGGTGACGGTAACCCGACCCGAGTTATCCCATACACGATGACACCATGACGTGATCTTGGAGCTCAGACTCATCCTACGACCCGGATTATTTCACCCCCTGGATAAACGAACTCTTACGACAGCGATATCCCTGTCACACGGAGAATCGACTGTGTCCGCGGGAATTCCATTGTGCCACCTCTAGCGACCCCCGGTGCTCTGATTTCCCTTCCCCCGACCATACCTACTACTTCATCCACCCGGGATTCATCATCATCACCACCAGTTTCCCTCCTTTTCGCCTTCTTCTCCCGTATCATCAACTTAGCATCGTTCCGTGGCCGGCCATAGCCCCCTATTGGCCCAGCACGCCCTGCGGAAATTGTCGACGTAGCGGCGAACGGAGAACCCCGGAATTCCGAAGGCCCAACCCAAACACGCAGCGGCCTGCGCCACGTGGCGGCCCCCGACGGCCCAACTTTTCGGGACCCCCTCCTCCGCGGAGGGACTTCCCCGTAAACAGTCGCCCACAGTACCCCGGCCCCATCGGGCCTTGAGTCCCTTGCGCACACGCCCCTTTTTCGCCTAATTGCATTCACACCCCTTAGACTTCCCCACTTTCCCCAAAAATCCTTGGCACACCCCTTTTCGCACTTCCAGGCCCCCATCCCACTCCGATCAGGAAGTCGCGCTGGGCGTGAGGTTGGTATCGGAGCCCGACACGTGGCTAGGTCTTAGGATCAATAGCATAATAATTAGGCGATCTGGCTAACCGAGGGCGGCCTCACCCTCGGAACGCGCATAGACGCGATCCCGTCGTCACCCGAAGTAGATCAACCAATAGACGAGCAGCCAATATGGCCGCCAATGTACAAGACCCGATTCTGCAGCAGAATGCCAATCAACCGAATCCTAATCAACCCGCCCCACGTGCACGGGCTCCCATGACGCCACCTGATCTATATTTATTTGACCCTGCGCACGCCTTGCAGGAGCATGGTTGGCTACGCTCCGAGCACAGCAGTATGACGATAACGAAGCTTAGGTAAACATTCCCGCTCGATTGGGAGGTGACGCTCATCACTGGTTTAGTACCTATGTGTGGGTAGATCTTCAGACCTTCGAACGAAACTTTCTGAACCGATTTGATTATATTCACCCAGAACAATCGCTTTACATGATCAAGGATCGAGTGCAAAAACCTCTCGAGTCCGTTGCGGAATATCGAAACCGGTTCTATCGAATGTTTGTAAAGACTGAGCGAGGGGAGCAAGTAGGGAGAGATCTGTTCATAGACGGACTCCGCAGCCGAACAATAAGGGCGAAGCTGCGAAAGCAGTTTTCCCCCATGGCTAGTGCATCCAATATAGAAACGATAGTAAACCGTGGTTGTGCCCCTTGTGTTGGACCCACAAGATTCCGACCGAGGCTCGTTTTTTGGATGCCACGTCAGAAGGGTTGGAAAAGACCCGAAGGTTTAGAAGGGCCGAAGTATGGACTGATATCGCCTTGATTGCCACCCTAGTTGGCAACCCCCTCCAGGATTTCACCAAGGAAGATCGGAGGAGGGCCAACGAGAGGGCTCGCGATTACAGATGGATAGAGGGCAGATTAGAAAAACGGAAAACTGACGGCAGTGGGATTTGGATGGTTGTACCGCATCCGTTCATGAGGTATGACTGGGTTAAGACGGCACATGAAGAAACTGCGGCTCACTTCGCCGTACGGATCACAAAGTCGGCTATCGACAAAAATGAGTGGTACTGGTCCAATATCCGCGACGATGTAAAGTACATCGTCGCCAACTATCAAGTCTGCGCCACTGATAAGGCGCCAATTCATCCGCCAAGATCGATAGTACCAACGGCAGTTGAACGGCCATTTCAAAGAGTCAGTATTGACACTACCGACATAGTGGTGCCCCCTGGTCCTAATAGTTGTGAGTATTCAGTCCTATTGGTATTTGTCGACCATTTTTCGAAATGGATCGAAGCCTACCCTTGTCGCACGCGAAAGCCGCCGAAATCGCGCGATACGTCAACCGCTTTCTCAGGATGCACCAGGATACGAAAGAGATCCTGACCGACAACGGGGCTGAATTCAGGGGAGAAGTGTTAAGGAATCTGGTCTTACATGGCGTCGCCATACGGAATACTGCACCCCACATGTCGCAATCCAATGGGCTGGTGGAAAACACGAACAGGGTGATAAAGACGCCATTGCGGCGGAATATCGTGGCACGAGATCCGAGGCCCTGGCCCGATATGGTCGACCACATCCTAGCGGTCCATCACGGTACACCTCATGAATCGACGGGGCTAAGCCCCTTCCAATTGAGGACCAATAGCGTCACTTGCGTTTTGATACCAAGCCTACCGGATGAATCCACACTAAACCGACGACCCACCAGGGTCACGGCTCGGGACAAGGCCAAACGACACTTGGAACTAATGGAACGGTCCTTGCCTAGGCTAGCCCGAAAACGGCACAGGATGACCGGATTGGCCCAAGGCCGACATGTCCGAAGCTACGAGGCCCGAAATGGGAACGCAGGACCACGGCCCCAGTACAAATTGAGGGACATCGTACAGGTGAGGAAATGTGCTCGCCAGGGTAAGCTAGCGCCACGATTCTTCGGGCGATTTCGCGTAATCGAACTCGGACCGAACGGCGTGAACACCGTGCGGCTTGCGCCTGAGGTCTCCGGCAGCCGATCGGCTCGCCCGATCATCTGCCACGTGTCCTACCTCCGTCCCCTTCCTCCCTCTCCATCTTCGCATTCACCCGATTCCTCCTCTACTGTGGACGAAGGCGACGACAACAAAAAAATTGTCGCCGAAATTCAACAAAATTTCATTTTGATGTCTAACTTATTCACACTAGAAGGGTTGTGACCAACTGTTGAAACTGGGTCTTCTGTTGTGTTCAACTACTCATCAACATTATCAACTTATTCCCAACGAGTCCAACATGGTTTCCAACAGGTCTCAAACTTTTTCTCAACGACTCAAACATGGTT